>KV441880.1:382348-397073 GCA_001650995.1 Gongronella sp. w5
TCCCCCCCTCCCTCCCTCTTTTTTTTTTTTTTTTTCTCTCTATTTTACCGATCAACACGACGTCGGGATGAGTGTGCGAGATGGATTTTCTGCGAGGCGTGTTTGTTTGGCCGGATCCGGACGTGGTATGGCGGACGCCCGAGCTTGTGGGAGTGGTGGGCGAGGGTAAATTGGACATGGAGGAGTTGGTCGACAAGGAAGACGACGACGAAAGGGAGCGCAAGCGATTTTTCGTGGTGGATGGCTTCTCGGACCATGCGGGCGGGTAGTAGATAGCGCCGTAATTGTCCTGCAAGCAATAGGGGCAAGTGGCGGCGTGCGAAGGATCGTCGGTGGGCCGATGGATCTGAATAAAGCATTCTGTGCAAATGGGTTGATCGCAGCAGCGCGAATAATTGATATTGGGCGGGTAATAGAGGAAACAGATGGGACATTCGACAGCATCATTGTAAAGCGTCGCCTCTAGCTGCTTCACACGCTCCGCGGCCAATTCCTTTTCCTTGGACCGAGACATTTTATCGCTGCGATTCGACGCGCTGCGTGGACGCCCCAATGGGCTTGACGAGTTGAGTGGCAGCGTCGTCAGCGACGCAGAAGCCTGGAGACGATGCAATTGATGGTCCGCAGCCGGTGCCGTGATCGCCGTGGCCGAGCAAGTCGCAGAGGCGGTCGAAGTCGCCAAATGCGTCGGCGACGGTATTGCTGCGACGACTTCCGGCGCATCAGCCAAGCCTAAATTGATAAATAACAACAAAAAAAAAAAAAAATAGTGTGAGTGTTTATCCATGGAATTGGTGCCTGGCGGCGTCTCCCCCCGGCTTCCTCGACCCTTTATCCAATGCTTTTTTGCCAGTTTTTTTCATGAATTGCTCTTGTTTTACCCTTGTAAAATGGGGCTAGCTTGCGTGCGAGAATAAGTTGTCGCAAGACCCGGGCGTCAAAGTCTTGGGGTGCCGTGGAATAAAGACCATTGGGGAACACCGAGCCAAAGTCGACTTGCTCTTGTGTCTTTTTCAGGTGAATAGACTGTAGACTCGCCGACCTCGACGAGCTTTCCTTGGAGCTATTGGCACCCATGGTAATAAAAAGTGGAGAATAGAGATAAAATAAAAAAAGAGATAAAAAAAAAAAAAAAAAAAAAGAGGAAAAAAAACGACGTGAAAAAGGGACCTCGACGAGCTTTCCTTGGAGCTATTGGCACCCATGGTAATAAAAAGTGGAGAATAGAGATAAAATAAAAAAAGAGATAAAAAAAAAAAAAAAAGAAAGAGGAAAGAAAACGACGTGAAAAAGGACAAGGAGGTGAAGAAAATAAGGGGGGGAGTGGAATGGCCTCTTTTTCACCATTTTGTGTTTGCCTCAGACCAATCAGATGGCCTAAAAAAGGCAGCTGGGTTGCTCCAATTCAATCGCAGCTGACGCCTCAGGCTTCACGCACACACACCATCAGCACACCAGGCATATCCTGCCACCCTTGATCGCCTTGCTGTGTGTCGCTTATTGTTGTGGTGATCGCCATTTTTGGATCTTGCGTGGGTCTCATGCAAGACGTCACGTAGAGAAATGGGATCGTCATCGCATCACAATGATCGCACCATGTGGCCCACCCACCACCCTACAGTATGGTATAGAAAATTATCTTTCCAATCACGTTCAAAAATTTCATTCACACACACCCACCCGTAATCGACGCATTGCGACTCTTTTTTACAAGGTCCGCATGCTCCAGGCCCCCCCCAATTAGGCCGCTCCATGTCCAAAAATAGCGCAATGCTAAACAAAGTAGTGCAAAAGTTGCGCCAAGGTGTCAAAAACAAAAAAAAAAAAGTAGAGTAGAAATATATTCACAAGCGCCTCCTAGATTAGGCCTTGTTGAAGGCTATACAATAAATCTTCAGCTGAAAGAGGGGTATCATGTGTGTTTTGGGAATCGGAGCCCGAGGAGGAAGTGCTGCTGGAGGCATTGGGCAACAAGGGGTCATTAGGTGTCGGCGCCATGGGCCTTTTGCGCCGCATTCGCCTTTGTTTGTAGAGACTTTCGCCCGAACGCAAGCGATCCAGCAAATTATCCATGACGCGCCGCTCATCATCCTTGTCGGTGACGACGGCGGATTCATCCGGGGTGCTGGGACCCGTCGACTCGTCATCATCGTCGATCTCCGCCTTGCGCTTCTCTTGCAATTGCTTCTTTTCTTGCTGCCGCTGGAGCTCCATGTCCTTGCGCCGCTGCTCTTCTTCCACCCGGTCGCTATACTTCTTTTCTGCAATGGCTGCCACCTATGGATGATCAAAAAATCGCAAAAATTGATAAAATAGCGCGTGAGATACGTAGCCAATGGCCATTTCCCGCTGTTCAGGAAAATTCTTGACGTCATTTTTTTTTTTTTTTTTTACCTTCCACTGCGTGATGAATTGATGAAACACCGAGAAAAAGTCGTCGGGCCGCATCACCTTTGGATTTTCACCGTAAAAGACCATGGTATTCTTCCATTTGGCATCCATGTTGAGGTAGAGCGTTTCAAGGTCATCGAAGCGGTCGGTGGCGGCCTTGTGGTGCTCTTTCATCACCTCGAGGAAATGGTCGCCTTCTTTTACGGCGTCCGCATCCCAATGGTCAGCCATCTCCTTTTCAAGCTGCTTGAGCGTCTGGCGCATGTCAGTGTAATCTTGGATAATGTCATTGACGCTCGTCATGACTTAAAAAAAAAAAGAGTGAGATTCGTGGGCTTTTAAATGCAAAATTGGCCGCCATGTCTTACTGCGTGCAGCTTGGCCGACATCTTTGAGATCATCGAGGAATTGAAGCACCTGAGGAAAGTCGCGGCGCACCATGCCAATCAAAACATGCAAAAGCGTCAGTGACGACGTGTCAGAAGCACGCGTATCAACAAGCTGCAGAGAAAAAAAAGGTATGGTCAGCATTTGTCGCGCGTTTTTCAGATTTTGCACGCGACTTGCCTTGTTCAAACTTGAAATACGGATGCCAAAAGCACCGCCTTGCAGGCTGGAACCGTTCATATAATTGCCCATCAGCAAGATGATCTGCAAAAAAGGATAAAAAATGACGCGTCAGTCCCCAAAGCAGGAAAAAACAGAAAAAAATGGGCGCGACATGGTGAGCGCGTGACTCGCTTACCGAGAGCAATTCCTTAAAGGCTTGAGAATCATGCAGGGCGTCGGAAACATCGACAATGGTCGACATGTTTTCCATGAGCTTGTCGAATTTCTCCCAAAATTGCACGCGGAAGAGCATAAATTGCAGACGCTCCTTGTAGCGGTCCAATTGCATCAGTGTGATGGTCAGCTGCTCAGGGGTATCCAAATCATCCATGTTGGCGTCAGGCTTCAGGTACTTTTCAAGCACCTTTTGATCATCTTCCTTGGATGGGACGTTGGCCAGCAGGTTTGTCAGCAGTGTCTCGGTGAAAAGATCGTCGTTCACTTGCATCATTTGCTCGCGCACTTCCGCAAACGTCTTGTAAGACTTGAGCTTGGGCAGCACCGCAATGTCTGCGCGTAAAAAAAGGGGGCAAATCAATTTTTGTTCCAATTTTCATCCATCTTCTTTTCTTACTGATATTGTGGCTCTTGTTCTTGACGAGGAATTTCACGACATTTTTCTTGTCGTCTGCCTTGGCGCGAAGCTTTTTGTCAAAGGCAGTATTGGTCTTGGCGGGGAACATGGTGTCAATGCGTTCAAATAGGCCCGTTTGCGTCAATTTCGCCTCGAGGTCGTCGACTGTCGACCATACAGTCTTGTCGACGTGCTTGTGATCCAGTTTTTGCCATTGGAGGTTCTTTAGCTTGATGTTGGGCTGCACTTGAAGCGTTTTGCGCGGTGCCGATGTCGATGCTATAGGGATGACAGATGCTGGTGTGGATGGTTTGCCATTGGTGCCCGGGGGAGGTGGCGGTGGCGGTGGAGGGGGTGCAATTGCACCACCTGGAGGTGGAGGAGGAGGTGGGGGAGGTGGAACACCTGCAGGTCCAGGAGCTTTTCGCAAAAAAAGAATAAGCGTGTCAGAAATCGTGTTTTTTTTTTTTGTTCTCTTTTTCGTTTTTCGTCGCTTACGAGGTGGTGGAGGTGGAGGGGGTGGAATTGCGCCACTGGCTGGCGGTGGGGGAGGCGCAGCGGGGATATTTCCACCGACAGGGCCAGACACGGGTGGTGGAGGCGGTGGCGTTGGAATATTGTTGCCTGACAACTCAATTGAGGATGGGATGGGTGGTGGCGGTGGTGGTGGTGGGATTGAGCCGTTGATAGAAGGAGGAGGTGGTGGTGGTGCGGGGATGTTGCCTGCAGAATTAGTGGACACATGTGGAGGAGGCGGTGGCGCAGGAATTGACGCGTCACAAGACGTGTTTGACGCGGCTGACTTTGTGGAGAATGTGGCTGACGATCGCCTTCTGTCAGAAGAGAAAGCCGCATCGTCTGACAAGCTGTGGACGGACGACAAATACGACTTTTTGCGCCCTTTAGGAGCAGTCATACCGGTGGGCAATTCGCTATTTTTATCGATCGTTGACGGACGTACATTGCGATCGAGAGAGCGTGTCACAGCTGTTTTCCACTCATTGCCAACGATGATGCGTGTTGGAGGCAAAGAAGATGGCACTGTTGATGCATCACTTTCATCCAGCAGCTCCGTGAGCTCGGTGACGCGCTTCTCAAGCATGAACATTGTATTTTTTGACGTCTTGAGCAGCGATCGTAGCGAGTCGTTCTCCTTTTTGAGGTCGAGCGAACCTTTAAAAAGTATAAAAAAAAGAAAAAAAGAAAAAATATTAGATCACGCAATCGCGCACGGGATTTCAATGGCTTACGTCGACGTGGTAATTGGTTTTGGCCCTGCTGCTGGGTCTTCAGGACCTGGACTTGCGTGAGCAGGTCGTCGATTTCGTTCTGCTGGCGTGCAATTGTCGATTGAGAGACCGCAGCCTCGTCTTCAAGCTCCTTGAGACGCTCCAACTCGCTGAATTGCTGAATTAGATTGCCAACAGAGACGCCGTAGACGTCTGCAAGATCATCGTCGTCGCCCGAGGTCAGGCGCCGATTCATGACAACTTGTCCCACAAGCTTGTCGGTCATTTGCAGGTAATGTGATCTGTCCAATGAAAAAAAAAATAAGAATGATGACATTTCACCTTGCTTTTTTTTACGCGCTGCTTACGTGGTGGTGGCATCGCCTTTGATCAGCAAAAGGCTTTTTAGAAGCGAAAGAAGATGATCTTTGGATTTTGGCGCGTGTTGCAGCTGATCGAGGAGAATTGTGACAAGTTCGTGTGGATCGTGGATGTTGGCGTAGCGGAGCATCTCCTCGCCGAACGCTTCGTCCAAATCTTGTTCAGCAGCCTCGTGGAATGAGGCCAATTGCGTGTGGATGGCTGCATAATGCATCGCTTTGAGTTTAGGCAGAATACGCGCCTCCCAGCCGGACGCATTCAGCTGCTGCCGGAGATGGATGCGCTGCGACGACGTCTTTGGAATCTTGGTTAGCGCGTTCACAAGGATCAAATTCGAGAGCTAAATGGGCAAAATTGAGAAAAAAAAACATAAAAAAAGAGAGAAAAGGGGTGTCAGTCGCTCGGATGCCTTTTTCAAAAGGAAAAAGGGCCTTACCGCATATTCCATCAGGTGCTTGTCAGGTGCATTGTACACGCCCATGCGCTTCCAATCCGCGTGCGCGCCGACAAGCGAGCCCATTTGGCCTCGACCATTGAGCGTTGCATCAAATGAGTGCAGCCACGCATCAAAGAGCCCCATATCCCTGTTGTGTTGCTTGACGTGCTCAAATCCCTGGAGCACTTGTTCATGACGGGGTGTGTCGCGGGTCATGTAGCAATAAAACGCCAAAATCTCGCAAACAAGCTTCCGTGTCGGCCAATGAGGGCATACAAGGGAAAACACCACCGTGTGGATGTACGTGGGGTGTTCTGCCATCTCTTTGCCACCGAGCTGCACGAAAAAATAGGTCGTAAGCCATCTCAATTCGATTTTTTTTGTTCGTTTATGTGGTACCTTTGTGTTGATCAGGGCCTTGATGCATTTGATGATCTCGATTTCAATGTCCACCGTCTTTTTGTTTGATCTGAGCCGAGCGTCAGCAGGGAAAAAGAAGGAAAAAAAAAAGATCAATTCCTTGTCGTCATAAGGAGGCCATTGTTTTTACCGATCCTTTTGGCGATTGATGCTTGCGAGCGACTGAATAAGCACGTGTAGGCCCTTGAGATCGATGAATTTGACTAGCCACCTGAGTGATGGGTTGTACAAAAAAAAGAGAGTCAGCTCAATGCCGCCAAGCTTTATGTGTGACGTTGCAAAAGGGCTGCATTTTTTTTTTCTCTTTTCTTTTTTTACGTGATGGGGCGTGTGCGCAGGCAAACTTCGAGTTTTGAGGCGTCGGCAAGGGTGACAGCGCGCAAGTTTGCCTCCATGAACTTGCGGATAAAGTATTCGGGCGCATTGAGGTCGTCGATTTCTTGCATTGGCGGCATGACCATCAAAGTCGCGCTTCCGTGGCTGCCCATGGTCGTTGCGCTCGTTGACGGGCTAATCGATGGCGCACTGCTCGTTGCCGACGACATGATCGACGACGGCACATACGTGGCCGTGCTGGCGGCGGCTGTAGCGGCGCCAATGGCTGCATTCGAGGCTGCAGATGTCGGCAACGCGGCGGATGACGCCGATGTAGGCGAATGCAGCGACGACCACACTTTGTCGGCCTTTTCCGCAAGGATACTGATGAATGGCGCACCAGAGGCGGCAGAGGCATCGCCGCCAGGTGCATTGCTGCTGTTTGTGGCGGCCAGGTACTCGGCTTGTGAGTCCTGCTGCACCATCAGCCACTTTTTCTCGGCTGGCCAGGTGCGCATCGTCTGGAGAATGTGCTCGTCGTGAATCCCGCGGCGTGCCTAGAAGGATGAAAACAAGAAAAAAACATGATAAGACGCTTGCAAAAAAAAAAAAAAAGACGACGACGAAAAAAGGGCTTTACAAGCATCTGATCAAACAGGTCGTGGATCTCGTCGTCAGGGGGAATCGCTGTTTGGACTTGCAAAGACGACCGTGGTGATTTGGTCGACCGGTCGCGTCGCTGACTCGCTGTTGTATTCGATTTCACTATGGATCAAGGCAGAGAATCGATTGAGTGAGCTTGCCCTGAGACATGGAGCAATTGCCGCAGGGGCACACAGGGCTGCTTGTTTCAAGTGGGCGCCTCTTTTTTTTTTCTTGTTTTTTTGTTACCTGAAGGCATACTCATAAAGGAACGTGAGGACGAGGACGACTGCTGCAGCGAACGAGCGCTTGCGCTAGGCCCTGGAGGACCATCCGTGCCGCCCTTGTCCTTTTTCCTTCCTAGACGCTGGAACAAGTCGGTCATAGAGAGCTAAAAAGTGGAGAAAAGAGGGAAAGAGAACAAGAAAAAGAACTTTTGAAGGCTCCAGCGTCTAAAAAAAGATTTCAATCCCCGAGGCATTCCCTTTTTGCAAGCATCAAAACTAAAATTGTCTGAATCTTGTTGATTTTCAAGGAGCCGTTTGGGATGGTCCATGCAATCCATGCAAGGCTGAGCCCGCCTTTTTGTATCTTATTTTTTTTTTGCAGCAATGCAGCAAACAAATCAAGTTTAGCCATTCAATGAAAAGGAGACGGCAAGAATGATCAAATGAATCAAGGAGGGGGGGACACTTAGCAACAAAATGGACGATAGGCAGCCATTCACACAGAGCATCCTTGTCCAATCGCCTGGAAAAGGGCGCGGAATAGGATGCAGGGTCACGGCACACTTTTTTTTTTTTTTTTTTTTTTTTTTTAAAAAAAAAAAAAAAAAAAGGTTTTTCTCTTTCATGTGATGAATCTCAAACAGAATCCTTTTGGCCCCAGAAGGTCAAATGACAGCTACCCCCATATATGGCAATGGCTAAAAATGCATTGTTCGTGCAACCTTTCACGAGGAGCGCAGCACAAAGCCAGCCAGGGTTCAGTGTGGCACGCGGCTAAATGACAGGTTTGGCCACATTTGCTTCTTCCATCATGGATCGAATCCGTTTTTTTATGTTTTCATCGTATCTCTCAACTGGACGGTTCCAAATTGATTTGAAATTTTTGCGCGACCGGTCCATGACCTCGGGAAATCCGGCCGACGAGTTTCTTTCGGGTAAACCTGCAAGCAAAGCGTGCCTGCGCGCATGTTTGTTTGCATTTCGCGGATCAATGACGTGCCTTTGGTATTGCCGCAAAGGCTAGCCACATTTTTTTTAGTTTGTTGGTGAAACTTGATGCTCTGAACAATATTCAAATGGGCTTTTTTCACACAAATCTTTCTCCAAAAGCTCATTTTGTAGGCATTTCGGCATAAATCGATGCTCCTGGTGCATCAAGCCGACACGCAATGGTATAAATGAGGATGCCGATAGCTGCCTTTCATCGCGATCAACTCTGTGGCTGAGAAGTGCGTCAATCCCAACAAGATGTGACAATAGTCATCAAATGAACCTTGCTGTGTTTTTGAAAATTGACCTTGCGCTCCAACCAGTGGCCGCAGAGATCCAACTACGGGCTCATTCGAACGAGAAGATTGGCCCATTTCTTTTTCAATGAGCAAATATCTTTGTAAATAGTTGAGTCGTTGACAGCCACCTAAAATTAACAAAAGAAGCTATTTTCTTCATACACCGTCACATATTTGGTGTACAGACGCGCTCAAAGGCTGTTTTTGAGCGCAAATATTGGCTCCAGCTGTGGGTGAAATTTCAGGGCACTTTTTATTGTACCAACGCAGTCAAAACGCGCTTTATAAAAAAGAGGACTCTGTGCATGCCATTTTAGCGGGGGCTTTTTGAAAACATGTAAAATATTACCACGCCCATGTGCATTGTCATTTTGGCATCTCTGTATGCTTGGTTTTGTCTCAGAAACACATCCCAAATGCGAGCAATAATCGATTTTGGTGATTTTCGACAAACCTTGCTTGCTCTCCACATGTTCCCTATTCGATCAGCCTGAAATTTTGTCAGGCACACGGAACCGAGTTACGATTCAACTTTACCATTTGAAGTAAGGGGCTGGAATGCAGTAAAAACAAGTTAAAGCAAAAAGAAAAATAATCCCAAGGCATCACTTGACCGTTACGAAACAAGGTGTACTGGTTGGCGCGCGTCGCGGGCTACAATTTAGACACTCTCAGTAATGTGGTGCAATAGCGTAGAAAACGTTTTGCTTGATTGGCAAGTATAGCAACAAGATTAAAGCGCTTTAGTGAAGTTCTTATGCAAACTTGTTGAAAACAAGATCTGCGCGTATAATGCGTTGTCTTAAGCAAATTGTACTCTGTAAGCAAAGCTCTGAAATTCCCACGGTAAAAAAAGTTCAAGAAGAACGACTGTATTTTGATTATTTTGCATTTAACCTATTGATTCAAATCAATCTTTTTGCCGAATCACAGCACTGCGTGGTGCATTATTCAGCTGCAGCTTTGCACTTGCGTCAATGCCTAAAAAGAAAGGCAATTGGGAGTGTGGAAGAATTTTTTCAAAGAATTACGAGTTTTTGTAGCTTTATTTTTTAAATAGATACTGTAGCACTTGAGCTGCCAGGCATGAATTGTCCAAGACAACCCGTTCCATCCGTAGATCCTGGTTTCAAGATATTTGGATAGCAGGAACCTTATAAAAATGTTTTATATTGTCTATTTTAAATGTTTTGCTAGCAAATCCATTTCCACGTCACTGGACCCCTTTGATACAGGCAAATTAGTTGTATATGGCAACGCGCACTGTGTAATGCGCCTGATTTCAAGTGGATACATTACTGAAAAGTTCAACAATATACCAAAACCTGAAATCATATTGCTTTTCTTGGAATAGCTCGAATATATTACATTGGAGCATCCTGCATCACATAGCAAAGTTGAATCGCAACTCGGTCCTGTGTGCCTGACAAAGTTTCAGGCAGATCGAATAGGCAAAATGTCGAGAACAAGCGAGATTTGTCGAAAATCACCAAAATCGATTATTGCTCGCCTTTGGGACGTGCTTCTGAGACAAAACCAAGTGGAAGGAGATGCCACAATGATGATGCACATGGGCATGGTGATATTTTACATGTTTTCAAAAAACCCGCGCTAAAACGGCATTCACAGAATCACCTTTTTTACAAAGCGCGTTTTGACCGCGTTCGTGCAATAAAACGTACCTTGAAACTTCACCCACCACTGGACCCAAGCGATGCGCACTTTATATACTTGACGTGTTCAGTTGTAGACGAGGTATGACGAGTAATTTGTTTGAAATGGTATTTTATGCGCATATGGCTTTTTTCAGGAAGATGTGAGCCTTGTAGCGGCGCCCCCAAAATTGCAAATTGCGCAATGGGTATTGCTACAGGCCCGGCAGTTTCTTTTTTCTTCCAAATTTGGTTTGTGTGCAAGCGCCAAGCAATGAGCTCTCGCTGATGCGACGCGTCTTTGACGTCCTTTGGCTTCTCAAATGGCCATGCGCCTCGGTGGATGGCTCTGACGATGACGATGCGCGCGTTGTGTGTGGTGATCAAGTGGCCATTCATACGCGTGCGCGCGCGATTGTAGCGCAATTGGTTTGTCGGAAGCAGCGTCGCAAACAAGTTTGTGTCGTGAATAAAGCCAAAAAAAAACATGCCACTGACAACATCACCCGCCAGCTCTACACGAAAATTCTCATTGGTGTCATTGTAGTTGACATGTTCAGCATCGCCAACGTCAAAAATACGTCTCGGACCAAGCCAAAAGTCGTAAAATCACACATGACGACACGCATTTGCCTTCAGTAAAATGAGCGCAGAATAGTCGGCGCTTGACCAAAAGCCAAATTTGGAAGAAAAAAATCCTGCGCCCTTTTGCGGAGCCCACAGCAAAAGAAAAGACAGACGCGCCTCTCTCCTTTCTTCTTTGTTTCTTCCCACTGTCTTTCTCTTTTGTGTTTTTTCAACAATGCCCGTACCTCCAACACCTCACGGATTGCCCCATGACTTTCTGATACTGTACAACGAATTCAACGTATGGAAAATGAACGTGTTTGACTCCTCGCTGCATTGCGAACGCATGAAAACATACCTTGCAATGGCTCCCGCCAAAACAAACGACCTTGCCGGCCAGTGGGAGCATTCAATGGAATGGTCCAAGTGGAAAGCACCGGCACTCTCAAAGGGGACCTCATTGGGTAAAAAAAAAAAAAAATGGTGGGAAAATCGCCGTCTGAGCGACTGGAGGACTCTCAGCTGCCGAAGGACGAAACCCAGCAGTCATTTTTGGAGCCAATTTCGACGATCCTTACTCGTACCTTTTCTGGAGGCGCAGCGGGCCGGCAAAGTCTGAAAAACACGATCTTTCGTGTTTAAAAGCGTAAATGTGTACATTTTTTTGCAGTGGGAAAGGATCGATTGTCAAGCATTGAACGAAAAGTGATGACGGCGTGCCTATCATCCATCATTGATCTTGTGGAAAAGGACCCTAGCGGCCAACAAGCGCTATTTGGCGAGACACGGTGGAAAGCCATGCAACAGCGATTCACCGACGATTTTTCGATGACGACGGCACCTGCATTACCGCCACAGGTCAAAGACGCTTTTGCCAAAGTGGTACAGCTGTGCGACAAGCAAAATGCCGCTGACGCTCGCGCCTACATTGCCGCAGAAATTGACAAACACCGCGACAGCGAGGTCGTGATTGGAATGGAGCTGATTCAGCAATTGCTTCTGACATTTCGACGCCACGGATCGCTTTTTGACCCATTCCGCCTAACACCACCCCCAGAGTACGACCTGGCATTCAAATTGTGTTTACCACTGTTTGATTGCTTGTGGCCCGACGACGCATCCATCTTCACGAGAATATCCGAGGCCATCAACCAATACACGGCTCCGCAGAAACGACAAGCATACCCCGACGGCAGCCATGCACCCATTGGCTTCAAAATCGACATCCGATTTCTGTTACTTGACCGCAATGGCCGCCAGGAACTCGATCTGTGTGCCTTGAGGCGGCAAAGAATTGCAGAGACAACGACAAGCTCCTGGACCATCATAGCAAGCTG
Source organism: Gongronella sp. w5 (assembly GCA_001650995.1). Classification (NCBI taxonomy): domain Eukaryota; kingdom Fungi; phylum Mucoromycota; class Mucoromycetes; order Mucorales; family Cunninghamellaceae; genus Gongronella; species Gongronella sp. w5. Next base: position 394,418 of record KV441880.1, read on the forward strand.
ATTCGAGAAGGAAAAGACATCTTGGACCGCCTATTGCAAGTTGTCATCGAGTAGGAAGCCGCCGCGGAAATGAAAGCGATCATCATCCAATTTGGTGGCACGCAATCCCAGGTCTCGACTGTTCATCTACACGACAAAGATGGTGTTTACATTGTTATCCCGCGACATCGACTTTTGTTCCCTGGCTCCACGGCATCCATTCGACGATTCGAGCCAACGCTTGCAGCGCTGCTGCACCTGAGACGGCATATGCGAACAATGGCACGTATTATCAAAGAGCAACAAGAACTTATTCAGGACAAACGCAACTCATTGGGCACGAGCCATGGCCGACCAGCGCCGACTCTGCTTGCCCACCCATATAAAAAAAAAAATGCGGCCCACCTGGTACACCCCTCCCCATGATTAATCAATGAAAAATAAAAAAAAAAAAAGTCAGAGACATGTACCATTGTGTTGATCCTCAAAAAAGCTATCCATCCCCCGTGTACCAGCCTTTGGGAGGTGCTTCCAATGCCTTTGGCATTGATCAGGTTTCATCCTGGCTGCGAAAAAAAGGAACCGAGGCCGTGCATGGCAAAGTTCAGGGCATTGACGCGACGCGACGCGGCGACTTTTTTTCCGGCTATTTTCAACAGAAACACCTCTCTTTATTTATTGTTTTTGTGGTCAATTCACAGAGACCGATTCATAGTGCTGATTGACAAAGGAGCCGTGGAAGGTGATGGCTGAGAATTGGCCAATTGGGCATTTTGCAATTTCGTTCATGGACACGGCATCCAAGACGAGGATGTAGCAGCGGTGCGGCCCAGCATCGTGCATGACATTGACCAGACTCAGCACGACACCATCATCTTCGTTGCTTGCGCCAGGGCGCGGCACAAAGATGGGCTCAGAGCAGATTTGATCCGGGTGGTCATAGCGCGTGATTTCGCGCGTTTCGATGTCCACCTTGGCAAGGCTGTAGCGCGAACTTTCGGTGGGGGTGGCCTGCATCAATTGATTGCCAAAGACGTAACGATAAGGCTGTAGGGACTTTTGCGCGTTAAAACGTGGGAATTCGATGTTGGGCATGATGGATTCCATTTTCGCCGACATGGCACCGATGTCCAGGTAAATGCGGCGCAAGTCACCAAAGGACGGCTGCTGCATGGGTGGCAAATAAAAACCATGCGATTCTTCTACCCCTTGTGCTGGCTTTTTATACGCGCCAGGTGCTGCGCGCGCGAGATGATGGCCATAATTGTGCACCTGATGCGCAATGTCACCGTCAGGGAACGCGGCGCAATCCAGAATCAGCACCGGCACCGTGGGCGTCCCCTTTTCGTAAGCATTTCCGACATGGAACGTGTAGAACGGGTCAACAGGGATCGATGCCACCAGCCCGACCCCGGATCGACGCGCAATCACGTGCAGATACGTCCTTTCCTGGGGGTCCCACACAAGGCCTGACGTCACGGTGCCACTAAACATCATGCTCAGGCCATCCTGGCCAAAGTAGAGCGGCGATTCGGGCAAAACGACATAATTGCGCGTCAGCCAAAACGAGTGGATATAACTTGGCCGGATGCGCGTGCCATTCGCGCGGTGTGTGATCTTGGCAAGCACAGTGACCTTGCCGTTCGTGTCACACGAAAAGACCGTCAATGCCGGCTTCAAACCAAAGGAAAGAGTGAAATTGAAGGTTTCGTTCGTTTCCGGGTCGTGCTGGTGGTGTGCTGCCGCAAGCTCGCCCTTGAGAACTTGATCGTATGAGTCGTATCGAAACAGATGCTCCGGCTCTTCGTGTTTTATGCAAAGAAAAACACGTAAAAGGCGTTAATGCTTCGTTTTTCACGCATGTTCTTTGCAATTCACTTACCAAGTGTGTCAGCATGAATCTTTTGAAGCATGTTCGCGTCGGTCTTGGTCACCAAGACAGGTTGGGTGCTAAGATTCTTGATGTTGGGCGGCAGGGGGTAATTGGGCGTTGCGGTCACGCCGATCATCTGGCCCGACGGGTCGGAAAGGTCCAAGCCGGACGCGAGCAGGGTCCATGCGCGTCGGAAGAACGCCACGACGCGACGCCAAGGAGACATGGCGGCTAGATGGCCAAAGAGGATCGTTGCTTTACCATTGACCAGGTTTTTCTCGGCCGTCTTAGCAACGTGCTTGGAATTGTAGCGCACCTGCTGACGATTGGCGTCGAATTGGAATCGGTGCACAAAAGGCATCCCATCAAACGCGTGCTTGATCGCCAAGCCATTGTCTAGCACGAATCGACCAGGGCCTAAATCAAAAAATCAGATCGCGTTTTTTTTTTTTTTGATTTTTTATGTCGTACCGACGCGATACATGATGCCATTGAGCCATGCGGGGATGTTTCCTGTGATGGGTAGCCAAAGCGGGTCATTGTACTCGGGGGCATTGCCAAAGACATTTGTTTGAAACGCGACAATGCGATTGAGATAGCCATTGAAGCGCAACAGGTTTACGAGTACAACAGCAAGTATAAGAGCTAAGAATGCATTCGCAAAAAAGAGAAGCATGGTATCTGAAAGACGAAAAAAAAAGAGAGAAAGAGCAAAAGGAAGAAAAAAGAAAAAGAAGCGTGGGGGGGGGCAAGCAAAAGTTTAAATGCTAGCTCCACGCTCTTTTTTTTTTTTTTTTTACTTCC
>KV441880.1:401749-418246 GCA_001650995.1 Gongronella sp. w5
ACTGTACAGTAGTACCTCGTTATAACGTACCTCGTTATAGCGAAATCCTCGTTATAACGTAGTAAATTGAAATTTTCATTTGGCGGTGTGTAACGAAAAAAGTCACGTGTGAGAGATTTTATAACGTAATTTTGCTGTGATTTTTATAACGTAGTCGATCATTTTCAAAATTTTTGAATTACGTTATATCGAGGTACTACTTACTGTATGTACTGTATCATAATACAGTAACTCGGGGGGTTTCACTTTATTTTTGCATCGGTCATCTCGCCAGGCTGCTGCAGCCCACGCACAGCCACTCATCATCAGCAGAGCACACAAAATAAAAAAGAAAAAATACAGTAGGTATGTAAAAGAGAAGAAAAATAATTAAAAAATAAAAAAATACTGTAAAAAAATAAAAAAATACGTAAAGACTCCATGCTATCCACGCACTTAATTTGGAAGTCTCAAACCTTAAATTTTGCCAAAAAATTGCACCAAAGTAGGCACTTTTCCCAGTCGATCGCCGTTCATGCGTCACTCTTTGGACTTTTTCTAAAAAGTTGGGGCGATCTGCCATTGTGTCTGCCAATAGCAAATTGTCGGAGTTACTTATTTGGGATGCATTGATGACTCGGAGTTTGAAATTTGCCAAATTTGGCACTTTCTGAGATTGAAATGTGTGACCCCTGATTGACCCCTGAATTTTTCAAAAGTGGTCGTAGCGCATTATTGGGGATTTAAGCTTTTTTGTTTCAAATTTTGCGCTGAACTACAGTATGATACTGTACCGTAGCTTCCGGGCGAGCCTTCGGCTCTAATGCCCTCCGCTACTCACCGCAGGCGGTGGTTGCTTGGTGCTGGGTCATATTATTTTTTTTTACTGTACATTTTCTCAGCCAGCAGCACGCTACTGTACCGGGCCCTCCAAATGCCATTTGCGCTCAGACCATCGACACGGCGACCACCACCACCACGCCACTACTGGGCCCTCCTCGCTCCTCCAAAGGCCATTTGCGCTCAGATCATCGACACGGCGACCACCAAGAAGCGGATGGCCCCAGAAACGTAATACGGTAAGTGAAGCAAAATGGATGGAGGACTTCTTGGTAGTGCTGACTTTTAACATTTTTCTATAGATTCATTGTTGAATCGGACGCCAAACGGCGTTTGGTTTATTATTTCCACCGAGCAATAAGCTGCTGCTTCAACTTCAAGATGCACATGAAGAAATTGGCCGTCTCCAGCAAAAGATCGAGTACCGGTATACAGTATGAAGCCGCACATGATCAGCGAGAAAATCTTCAAGGCTCTTCCCATCCATGATGAGCAACAAGAATTGGTTAAAAAATCCTCAGTTAGTACTGTAGTTCCCCCGCCTGCTCACCCCTCTTCCACTTTGCTTGACCCCCTACCCCAACATTGATCCCCTTACTCACTCTTGATCCCCCTTACAGTACCCACCCTTTGATCCCCCTTCCCACAAAATAATAAAGACTTAAAGAGGATACGTATGATACTGTAATTCAAAAAAGAGAGCGAGAGATTGAATCTTTGGAGGAGAGAAATAAAGGACGTGCCGTGCAGTCAGAGGGTGAATTTTGCCATTGCCCACTCAATTTGCTTTCCAGAGACGCACGACACGGCTCAATTGAAAGATTAAACAACGTCCTTGCAGAGTGCTGCAAGTTTATGCTCAACAAGCAAGCGGCTCTGCTGGAAAGGCGGTTTTTGAGATCGGGCGGCGGCAGCACCGGATTTCATACTGTATGATACCTTTTTTTAAAACCAAAGAGCGTGCTTTTCAAACTTTGCGGGCCTGCTGTGCCTCCAGAATTTTTTTTACAGCCTATTTGCCCGCCAATGAAACTTGCATCATGGCGTAAACTATAGCTCAGTGCTCAACACAGACCCGCCAGTGCTCAACACAGACCCGCCCGATTAAAATGCGTGTTTTCAGACTTTGCCGGCCTGCTGTGCCTCCAGAATTTTTTTTTACAGCCTACTTGCCCGCCAATGAAACTTGCCTCATGGCGTCGTAAACTATAGGTCTATAGCTCCGTGTTCAAGACGGACCCTCCCGATTTTTCGAGGATCTGGCGGCCTTTGGCATAAGAAAAAGGTAAGCAAAAAGTGCCCGCTATTTCCGATTTACTCTTTACCTTGACGACAGGTTTCTTTTGCACTTGGCGTGACATATGGTCCTTGTATACCGCTTCATTCTCGCAGTGGAACGGGCAGCATGGGCAGCCATAATGTAGCTCGGCGTCGTCGTCTGTGCTATAAACAAAGTCGACATTTGGTCGACGATAATGGTAGCGTGTGGGCTCGTCCAACACATACCCACGCATGCAGAGCGCCACTTTTTTATTCCTTTTTTTTTTTTTGACGCGATTTGGAATCAAGCGTGGCATTTTTTTTCTTAATGACGAGCCTGCTGGGTTATTAATGCCTACATCCATCCAACAAATCTTTTTTACGTGCTGTGGAGCTTGCACGTGAAGGAGTCTCACTCCAAAACCCAAAGGCGCTTTCGTTGGATGAGAGCCCTCTTGCTGCGGTGCGTGAGAAACTCGGCATAATCTTGGTCCGGCTATGCGACAGTCTGTGAGAATGGCAGGGCTGGGACTGGGTTGCACGAGATGACGCAGCATCGCCTGATGATGCTGGGCCACCACTGATCGCCGCCTTGATCTTTGCCGAGCGCCTTGCCACGGGACAGCACCAGGCCTAACAGCAATGTCGTCGACAGCACAAAAGGCTCGTCAAAGTGATCAAAGCTGTCTAAAAATTCGGTCAGCTCGACATTACAAGTAAAAACATAAAAATATGGGCGCGAACGCGAACCAGGGCCCCTGCAGCTGCTTTGTATACGTACAAAGACACGCATCGGGAACCAGGCCGCACTGTGCCCGTGCTTCCCGTCGCGCCGCGCGTCCGCCTATTTTCATCGCTTTCTTTTTCTTTCTTTCTATTCTTCTTCCCTTTACGTGCAGATGGACAACGCTGCACGTTGAGGGTGATCTAGTTGTGCCGAAAGGCAAATATGATAATGTCAGTCCTTGCTATCCTGACGGACCAGCCATTGGGGCTGTGAGTGACGATCTGAAAGTCGTGGATCAGCTCCTTGTTCAAGGCAAGGACGTGATCCATGCGCGTCGTGACATCACGCAAACGCTTGGCACTGCCAATGACCGACATTATTGCCATGGTGGCTAGAGAAAACAAAACCAGCCATCATACAAAGAGAGGCTATTTTACAAAGATGGGCAAGAAATGAGACAATCGCGATGAACACTTTTTTTTTTTGGTCATCGGCTTCAAAGGCACGTCTGTAGGAGATCTATTTGAAATTTTATTTTAGATCTGTGAGTTTTCTGCCAAATATCGAGCTCGCGCACGCGTTTTGGCTGTTTTGCTGCTTTCTGGCGCGTACGAGCAATTACAGAGGCACAGCGTTCGCCCAAAGGCGGTGCAAGAAAAGGTGGAGGAGCGGCGATCATGCAGCAGGTGGGTGTTACAGCATAAAATCGCGTGGAAACGTGCAAACACGACGAAGTGTGCTTTTTAAATAGCGCAAATTGTGTCTACGCGGGCGCCAGGGACTAGCCGAAGCTGCTGCGCGTAAAGTGACATCTCACTGTGAGTACAATCATCAGAGACGATTTCCTTTTAGAGCAATAGCATCAGATGGATCGAAAATCGAAGATTATCAGCCAATAGCAGTGCGCGGTCTCTGATGCAAGGGCCTGACGATCAAAGTATGCACATAAAAAAAGAGCAAAAGATCATTTTTATTACCATTGGGTGATGAATTGAACAGTTGGTAAGGCAGAGGGCAAGCAGACTTGATAGACTTAAGATGGATGGCAATAAAAATTGGTGGATCATCAAGAAAAACGGGTGATTATCTTTTGACGGGGAGAAAGGATCGCATCAAAATCAGATTCCCAAAAGCGGCAACCCCGCTTTTCGTATTTAAGGCAGGGCTTGAGCGTCTTTTTTTTTTTTTTTCCTCGTTTTTCCTTGTTGTATATAGCCTTTTTTTATTTTTTATTATCCTATACAGCATGGTCAACGCGTCGCAACCTTTAGCTGAACCAGAACGACTCCAACAATGGAAGGCCAAGCTGCAAAATCTGGCCGACCTGCAGATCCCCACTGACTACCCCCGTCCTATGCCTACGCGTGTCGTGGACGAGGTGCAGACAAGCGAGCTTGCCGAGAAGACGCTGTTGTCATTGCTGCAGCTGTCCATGAACAGCCAAGACAAGGCCACACCCTTTTCCGTGCTCCTTGCGGCCTTTGCCATTCTTTTGCAGCGTTACACTGGCGATGAAGAGTTTGCCGTCGGCTCATCCTCGTCCTCGGGCAATCCATTGGTCCTGCGCCTCCAAGTCGATCCTGCCAACACTTTTCAACAGATTATCGAGATGGTGCAACAGGTAAAAATTAAAAAAAAAAAAAAAGGGAAATGGGGCCAATTCCTTTGAATTTGGAAAAAAAAAAGATGGGGATGGAGATGGAATTGACAGGGAGCGGAGCACGGAAATGACTCAAACGTGTTCTGATAGGTGGAAGCGGATGCGCTGGACAATGAGGTGCCGTTTGAAAAGCTTGTGCATATGATGCACGAGGGCACCGACCCCGACAGCCGACGACCACTGTTCCGCGTGTGTTTTTACGATGAGACGGACACGCCGTCGCAAGCACAGCTCACGTTGGCGTCGTCCAACACGGATCTCACCGTGTTCATCACATCGGATGCCACCAGCTCGCTGCGCACGTCGTTTTTGCGCCCAATTACGATCCGCGTGGTGTACAATCAGATTTTGTTCTCGCCTCGGCGCATTGACTACTTGCTGTCCCAATTGGATACGTTACTGAATGAGGCTGCGCAGGCGTCTGCCTTGGCCGTGGGCAAGATCCCTCTGGAAGACAAGCGCCCGGATTCGCAATTGCCCGACCCCACGGCTGATTTGCATTGGTCATTGTGGCGTGGTGCCATTACCGACATTTTTGCCGCCAATACGCAAGCACATCCCGAGCGCCCATGCGTCATTGAGTCGCTCGAGGACGGCAACACCGTCGTGTACACGTACCAACAAATCAATCACGCCGCCAATCTCGTTGCTCACTATTTGCTCGCCAATGGCGTCCGCCGAGAGGATGTGGTCACCATCTATGCCTACCGTGGTGTCGACCTTGTCATTGCCATCATGGGTGTCCTTGCCGCTGGTGCCACTTTTAGCGTCATTGGTAAGCAAAATTGAGAAAGAAAAAAAAAACATGGAATCGCTCACCTTTTTTTTACGTTTTTTTTTTTTTTTTTTTTTTTTTTTCCTACCCCCCTGCGCGTCAAGAGATCTACCTGTCGGTTGCCAAGCCCCGTGGGTTGATTGTGCTTGCTGAAGCCGGCCGATTGGCGCCCAGTGTGCGCGAGTACATTGAAAAGGAGCAAGATATCGCATGTGAGATCCCCGCGCTCAAGATTGGTCGCGATGGCCGCCTTGCTGGTGGCGCCAATGGCACGGCGGACATTCTTGATAGTGTGCGCAGCAAGGCCGCCGAGCACCCCAACATTGTCATTGGCCCCGACAGCATTGGCACTCTTTCTTTCACCAGCGGCAGCACGGGCATCCCCAAGGGTAAAAAAAAAAAAAAAAAACCAATTCACTCCCAAGCTCACTTTTTTATCGTCCACTATAGGTGTGCGCGGTCGCCACTTTTCGTTGACGCACTTTTATCCTTGGATGGGCGAGACGTTTGGTATCTCTGAGCAAGATCGGTTCACCATGTTGTCTGGCATTGCGCACGACCCTATCCAGCGCGACATTTTCACGCCGTTGTTCTTTGGCGCGCAGCTGTATATCCCTACGTCGGAAGACATTGGTATTCCTGGTCGCCTTGCCGAGTGGATGCACCGCACGCAAGTCACGGTGACGCATTTGACGCCTGCCATGGGTCAGCTTTTGTCGTCGCACGCGCACAATGAGATCCCCTCGCTGGTCAATGCATTTTTCGTTGGCGACATTTTGACCAAGCGTGACGCGGCGCGCATCCAAAAGTACGCGCCCAATGTGTCTGTGATCAACATGTACGGCACGACAGAAACGCAGCGCTCCGTGTCGCATTTCATTGTCCCGCCTCGGTCCACGCACCCGTCGTTCCTCGGCTCGCAAAAGGAGGTGATTCCTGCGGGCACTGGCATGGTCAATGTCCAGCTCCTCGTCGTCAATCGCCATGATCGCACCAAAATGTGCGGTGTTGGTGAGATTGGTGAGATTTACGTGCGCGCGCCTGGCCTTGCCGAGGGCTATCTTCGTCTGCCCGACGCCACCAACGAGAAATTCATCCCCAATTGGTTCGTGGACACGCCATTCGACGCGCAAGACGCGACCAACGAGGCGCTTGTGGCCGGCGACGCGTGGAAGGACTATTTCCAAGGCAAGCGCGACAGAATGTACCGATCCGGTGACTTGGGCCGCTACCGCCCCGATGGCACCGTCGAATGCACGGGTCGTGCCGACGACCAGGTCAAGATCCGTGGCTTCCGCATCGAATTGGGCGAAATTGACACGCACTTGTCGCAACACGCCATGATCCGTGAAAACGTCACGTTGGTGCGCCGTGACAAGAACGAAGAACAGACGCTCGTCGCCTACTTTGTGCCTGTGCAAGACTTGGATGCTGCGTTTGCTAGCCAATCAGAGGCCGAGGATGCTTCTGCATCGTCGTCTGCCGCCGATGTGCGCTCGCGACTCAAGTTCAAGCGCCTGATCAAGGATGTGCGCGATTATCTCAAGAAGAAGTTGCCTTCGTACGCAATTCCGTCGGTGTTTGTGCCTCTTGTGCGCATGCCCCTCACCCCCAATGGCAAGGTCGACAAGAACGCGCTTCCATTCCCTGACACTGCCCAATTCAGCGACAATGCAAAGGCCGCCGCCACCAAGTCACCCCCCTCCGAGGCACTTGCCAACATGACCCCTGTCGAGGCCAAAATCCATGGCATCTGGCAAGCCCTGCTTCCTTCGCCTGAGCCCGTCATTGGCCTCGACGAGAATTTCTTTGACATTGGTGGCCATTCGCTCATTGCCACGCGCCTCATCTTTGACATTCGTCAGCGGTTCCAAGTGGACGCGCCTTTGGGCCTTGTCTTTGCCGAGCCCACGATCCGTGGCCTCGCGCGTCAAGTCTTGGCATTGCTCGAAAAGGAGACCATCTTGGCCGACGACCAGCCATCGCAGCAGAAGCAGCCTCAGCAACCGCAAGAAAAGGAGAATGTCGACTATGCATCGGATGTCGCTGCTCTGGCCGCCGACTATCTTGCTCCATCGTACTCGCCATTGCCCGCCGACCGTCCTACGGCCCATTCGTACGTGTTGACCGGTGCCACCGGCTTTTTGGGTGCGTTCATCCTTGCCAAATTGCTCGCGTACCAAGACACGACCAAGGTGTACTGCGTGGTGCGCGCCAACGACGCCAATGCTGCCTTTGACCGCGTCAAGCAGACCGCCGTCTCGCACAATGTGTGGCAGGACGATTGGGCCAATCGCATCGAGGGCGTGTGTGGTGATCTCGCCAAGGAGCGTCTTGGTTTGAGCGACGCCGACTGGACACGTCTTGCCCAAAATACGGATAGCATCGTGCACAATGGCGCCCTCGTCCATTGGGTCTACCCTTACTCGCAATTGCGTGCCCCCAACGTGCTCGGCACCTTGTACGCCATGCAGCTCGCGTCGGACGCCAAGGTCAAGTCGTTCCACTTTGTCTCGTCTACGTCTGTCCTTGATTCCGACGCTTACATCAATTTGGGTGATAAGCGCGTGCTAGAGACCGACGATCTCGAGGGTTCGCGCACGGACCTCGGTGCCGGCTATGGCCAATCCAAGTGGGTTGCCGAGAAATTGATCATGGAGGCGCGTGCGCGTGGCATGCCCGCGACCATTGTGCGCCCCGGCTATATCCTGGGCGATGCCACCACCGGCGTGACAAACACCGACGACTTTATCTGGCGCATGCTCAAGGGCTGCGTCGAGCTCGGCTACATCCCATCTATGGCCAACATTGTCAATTTGTGCTCCGTCGACTATGTGGCCGCCGTCGTCGCCGCCGTCGCCCATTATGACCAGCAAGCCGCGTCCCTCGGCGTCTTCCAGGTCACCCACCCCGCCACTTACACGTTCAATGACCTGTTCCGCACACTCGTCACCTATGGCTACGACGTCAAAGTCACAGAATACATCGACTGGCGCTCCAAACTCATGGACTATACCTTGCAGGCCCACGATCACGCACTGTTCCCTCTTTTGGCATTTGTGCTCGACAATTTACCGCAATCCACCAGGTCCGCGTTACTCGATGATGCTCACACAAAGACGATTCTTACCCACGACAAAATTGAGTGTCCATTGATGGGCGACACGCTTCTCGGCATTTATTACGCGTACCTCACCAAGGCTGGCTTCATGCCCACCCCCACCGTCGCGGGCGCCAAGGCCCTGCCCGAGCTCGCCACAGAAAACATCACTTTGATCCAGCGCAGTGGTGCCAAGCACTAAAAAAAAAAAAAACTTGTCCCTCTCCCCACTGCATCTTTGCATTTCCTTGTATTATAATCAATGTTTCTCATGAATAAATATCTTGTTTTCACATATGAATTTGCCCTAAAATATCTTGATTCCCCAAAAAATTTTCTTTGAGAGCGTGGCGCAGGATGAGAAAGCGCGATGGCGCTGATCCGACACATCCGTCATGCAGTCGTGGCCACGGTGCACAAAGCACGTTTTGTTATGCGATCGCGTCACGCGTCTGTGTCACGCTGTGAAAAATCATTTGCATTTTGTCCTGGCCACCTTTTTTTTTTAAATTTTGAAAAAAAAATCATGTATTTCCACCACAGAATCATTGCAGCATCACGAAACTCTGCCACATGAAGGAATTGGCCCCACTCTTTTCAGAAACAAAAAGGTCAATCAAGTGGTTCGGCGAGAAACTTGACATCGCTCAAAATTTGACTGAGCGACCAGGAGGACCCACTTTAAAATAACGCGTTTGCAATGATTTTTTTGCGAAGAGGAGCCACGAAAAAAGGAAAGGGTGAGCCACGACTCTCTTGATTGGTTTTTCGCATTACAGTATCCTTCTATGATACAGTAAGATGATACGTATCATATCATACTGTACAAGTTACAAGAAAAGAAGCTATCAGCTGCGGGCGGCCGGGCGGTGGTGCCGGCTTCTACGGGGCATGTCGTAGGCGCGGGGGTGGCGCGAGGGCAGATATGATGATATTGTTTGATTTCGTGTCTAAAATGGATGAATTGGCTCGCACTCTGAATCGATTTGCTCTTCTACAGTATGATATGATAAAATTATGAAATTGTGCGAGGAGCGATCTCTGAATTACCATCATGTTCTCAATTGACTTCATTTTTATTACACGTGTCATTCCCTTGGTGCATGATGAAAACACTACAACAGTAAAAAGCAGTGGAAGGGAGACACAAGGGAAAAGGGAGATATACAAGGGGAAGAAAGGGAGATGTACAAGGGAAATGAATCAGCAAAGGAAATAACGTAAGACTAGGAAAAAGAGCTTTAGAAAGGTAAGGTTGATCAAGGCGGCATGGCGGTTTGGAATTTGGAAAAATATTCATCAGGACCGAGAAAAGGAGCCATAAAGAGCACGCCGCACGACATAGGCGCAAAGTAGAAAGATATGCCTAAGATTCCTGAGAGGATTCCCAAGCGTCGTCGATCTAAAATATGAAAGAAAGGATTGATATGAGGAGGCGCAAAAAAAAAAAAAAAGACATCATGCATGTACCTTCTCCAAAAACGCCTTAAGATCGGCGCCTGTGATGGCATGAAGGCGAATAAGGTGATTTTCCAGAGAGCGACGTTTGAAATGCTTCTTGCAGATGGGGCAAGGGATCTAGAACGGATGACATTTCATCAGAAATCTTCCTTTCTTCTTTTTTTGGACTTACAGGAGGGCGGTGCTTTAGTTTGTGGCTCTTCAAATTTCCAAGCTTGGTCACAGCGGTGCCGCATTTGTTGCAAACATAAAGCTAAAATTTTGCCGTCAATATCTGCAAATGTGCGACACCCATTAAGAACTTTTTTCTTACGATTTCGTGGATGCTCGTCATATGATCCCAATATTCTTGATAGGATGCAAAGCCGTCCTCAAGGCAGCCGCTATGGCGGCAATTGACCACAATCTAATAAGGAAAGAGCATGATGATGATGGTCAGGTGACTGTTGACATCAGGATCGTGCGCTACATCAAGTGCGTCGCGCGCGTCTGCCGACTTTTTTTTTTTTTTTCAAATCTTACATACCTGGGCCCGACCAGTAATCCATGATTGATGTGAGTGGCTCAAATGAAGGCTCAGAGACTCCATGCTGACCAGACGATGACCACACAGAGGGCAGGTAAACAAGTCGTCCTACAGAGAAAACAATTGAGATTTTGCACTCGACATCTAGGTCATTGTCTTACCAAATTTCGGGCATGGCGTTCCTGGTGGGCCACGAGATCGCGAGCTGTCCTAAATGCCTTGATGCAGCCCGGCTCAGTGCAAGGAAGAATACCCTGGAGCAAAAATGCACAATGAGCCACTGCTTTTTACCTTTTTTTGGCGTGTCGTTTTCAATTTTTACCTGTTGGTGCCATTTTCGTTTATGTTGGACCAATGCCGTCTCATTGGCGCAGCTGACTGTACAGTCTTCAAAGTCGCATCGATGGCGACTTGGCTAAAGTGAAAAAAAGGCATTGTCAATATCGTGAGCAAGAGAGAAGTGGAGAATTGCTGTATAGTGCTGTACGTCTGGCTCGTCGTGAATGTCTTTGAGATGCAGTCGCATTTTGTTGCTTGAAGCGGCCATATAATCACAATAGCGTCTGGGGCACGGCGTACGAGGCTAAGCAACAGAAAGCATGAGCACCTCTGCCCCCTTTTTCGTGGCCGCCATGTTCCTGTTTCCGTTCCTTATTGCCCTCCTTTTTTCTCCATTTTTACCTGATTGTGCGTCACCACAAGATGGCTTTCCATTGCTGCTTTAGCCGTGAACGATTTTGCGCAATTGGCGACACTGCATGGGAAGCCACTCTGAAAAAAAAGTAAGGCACCTGGCCAGCTGATGCCATCGCTTCACCCTTTTCTCACTTTTTTCAGAACGCTCAAAGGCTCGTCGGAGGTCTGGCGGACGAATAACAGCTTGTAATATGCGCGCATGGTGCCTGACGACATTGCCATTGCGTTGAGGATTTGCACAATGTTGATGTCAAGAGTGTCTTCAATTGGTGCGAGGTTCAACGCTCGAAGAATTTGATTCACACCAAAAAGATTCAACGTGAAAAGATCTCTATTAAAAAAAAAAAGAAGCCATAGTTTGTTTTGCTCGTGAGTGGCATGCCCAACAAACGAGGATGGAGTGACACTTACTGGCCCAGGACTTGGATTAAACGATTTTGCGAGTGTTTCAGGTAATCTGCGAAGATGATACGGCGATCGCTAGCTTGTATGAATCGGTCTTCAACCGTGCCATTGTTCAATGCGAAGTGGAACATGGTTATCTTGGCAGACGGTTGAAAGCCGGGAATGGAAGAAATGAGGTGGAGTCCATGTTTGAAGAGGACCAAATTGCTGGGGCTGTTGTTGATTGTAAGCTTGTAAAGGATGACTGTGGCACCATTGCGCTGGCGCACGACTTCCGAGACAGTTGAATTTGCACCCTCCATTAAACCATTCCAGTGGCTGGACAGCCATTCGAGGATGTGCTTGACGCGTAGCGTGATGAACACACCGCGAGAAAATATCGTGAATTGCCGATAATGGAGCTGAAGGGCTCCAATCGGACGGTGCCATCGGCATCGATGAGACCCAGAATGAAGGCGACGATCGTGTCAATGAAGCGTGGGTGGCCCTTGGGCGGGAAGAATTTCTGTACCTTTGAGTTGTCGCCGTCCAGAACCTTTGAGCTCGGCAGACCCGTCTTATCCCAATATTTGCAGATGATCTTGTCCATCTTCTTCCACTCCACATTGGCAAATTTGCCGCCTTTCAAGACCGACACCGTTTTCTTCACGTTGAACCTGTTTGAAAATAAGGCAAGATGCGTGTTATTACGTCTTGGATAGAGACAGCACGCCATTTTCATTGTCTTACGCGAGTGGCGCCTCGCTCACATTCATCAGCTTCAGCAGCTGCTCAACCTCCATCCAGAGAGATGCCTTGGCTACAAGGCCAAAGCGAAAGCTGACAGTGCTATGGACACCATCGCCAGTTGTAAAGCCAAAAGAGAATGCGCCCTTGGTCGTCAAGATGTCCAGGTCCTCTGGCGTAATCGTGTTCGGCGGGCGACCCTCGATCGCTGCCGTGGCTTTCTTGATGGTGAAGCTGGTTGTGTTTTTGGTAAATAAGATGTCGATCCGCACAATGTCGTTGATGGACAAGTCGCCCAGGGCCTCCTCGTCCTCCTCGTCCTCTTCTGGGACCAATTGGACGTCCAAATCGTCATCGTCGTCGCCGAATTCGTCCTCATCGTCATCGTGATCATCGTCGTCATCACCCAGGGGCTCCTCTTCGTCGTCCACCTCCAAATCGTGCAACAGAGCATCGTCGTCATCGCTAATTGACTCATCGTCATCCGTTGGAAGCTTGTAATCATATTCATCTACGAGCTTTTCCCACTCCAAGAATGTTACGGCCTGTTCGTCGCCGTCGCTGAGTACATCGTCGCTCTGGTCGTCGCTGATCTGGTTCGACTCGTCGCCATCTAGCGCGCCATGTGAGCTGTATGTTGCCTGCGTGGCTTCTTGAGTATTTTCGACATCCATGTCGTCGTTTTCAGCATACGTGTTGTCGTTTTCGGCATCCATGTCCTCGCTGGTCTGGATCGACTCGTCACCATCTGCCGCGCCATGTGAGCTGTATGTTGCCTGCGTGGCTTCTTCAGTATTTTCGACATCCATGTCGTCGTTTTCAGCATACGTGTTGTCGTTTTCGGCATCCATGTCCTCGCTGGTCTGGATCGACTCGTCACCATCTGCCGCGCCATGTGAGCTGTATGTTGCCTGCGTGGCTTCTTCAGTATTTTCGACATCCATGTCGTCGTTTTCAGCATACGTGTTGTCGTTTTCGGCATCCATGTCCTCGCTGGTCTGGATCGACTCGTCACCATCTGCCGCGCCATGTGAGCTGTATGTTGCCTGCGTGGCTTCTTCAGTATTTTCGACATCCATGTCGTCGTTTTCAGCATACGTGTTGTCGTTTTCGGCATCCATGTCCTCGCTGGTCTGGATCGACTCGTCACCATCTGCCGCGCCATGTGAGCTGTATGTTGCCTGCGTGGCTTCTTGAGTATTTTCGACATCCATGTCGTCGTTTTCGGCATCCATGTCCTCGCTGATCTGGATCGACTCGTCGCCATCTGCCGAGCCATATGAGCTGTATGTTGCCTGCGTGGCTTCTTGAGTATTTTCGACATCCATGCCGTCGTTTTCGGCATCCATGTCGTCGTTTTCGTGTGTGGGCCTATTGAAAAGGTGGTCAGGGACCAACAGATTGAATTTGGCATGCTTTTTTCTTGTCTTACGCGACCAGAGCTTCTAACAAGACGGCCGGGTCATGGCGGCGGAGTATCTCCTCCAGGTCCAGGTCCTCCTCGTAGTAATTTTGAATGTTTCGTTGACGTCGTGGGTACATCTCGATAGAGGAAAAGAAAGTAAAAGAGAAGAGCGTGACGAAAAAAACAAAAACGCGCAGGTCTTGGTTTTTAAAACACCGACAGGCACCTATTGCAGGCGCTCCGGGATGTGGTCGTGTTTTTGCTCATGAACAAACAAGAGCTGAATGAAGTAAAGAAACGAAAAGAAAAAGAAAAATAAAGAAGCAAGGAGCAGAAACACCACAGACAAAGAGAATGGGTGCAGCTGTGCGCCACAACACACCTCCTTGCTCGCAGTAAGAGATCGCCTTGCATGAAACTTGTGCAACTTGGACGCGGCAATGTCTCCTTTTAGAAACTGGGAACGCCCGCTCAAAAAGCAGCCTCGCGGAGTTTGAATAATTTACCACAATCCACCAGGTCCGTGTCTCGATGATGCTCACACAAAGGCCATCCTCACCCACGACAACGTTGAATGTCCATTGATGGGCGACGCGCTTCTCGGCATTTATTACGCGTACCTCACCAAGGCTGGCTTTTTGCCCGCCCCTACCGTCGCGGGTGCCAAGGCCCTGCCCGAGCTTGCCACAGAAAACATCACTTTGATCCAGCGCAGCGGTGCCAAGCACTAAAAAAAAAAAAACCTTCTCCCTCTCCCCACTGCATCTTTGCATTTCCTTGTATTATAATCAATGTTTCTCATGAATAAATATCTTGTTTTCACATATGAAATTGCCCTAAAATATCTTGATTCCCCAAAAGTTTTTTTTTGAGAGCGTGGCGCAGAGTGAGAAAGCGAAATGGCGCTGATCCAATGCACCCGTCATGCAGTCATGGCCACGGTGCACAAAGCACGTTTGTTGTGAGATCGCGTCACGCGTCTGTGTTCACGTGCATTATTTGCAAGGGCTGTGACGCAAAAAGTCGATTTTAATGTAGGAAAAATGAATAATCGGCCTTTTCCGGGTTTGGTCCCGCTCACACCGGTATTTTTTGATTGCAATGAATGCAAGGAAAGACGCACT
This sequence comes from Gongronella sp. w5, assembly GCA_001650995.1. NCBI lineage: Eukaryota > Fungi > Mucoromycota > Mucoromycetes > Mucorales > Cunninghamellaceae > Gongronella > Gongronella sp. w5. Next base: position 416,434 of record KV441880.1, read on the forward strand.
TGCCCCTCACGCCCAAAAAAATGGCGACATTGGGCATCGTGGGTCATTGTACAGCTGATTTTTGCTTTTTTAAAAATAATGAACCAATATTTATTTGCTCATGATCTAAACAATCTATTTTGAAACAAGCAATTGGGATAACAGATGACAACAATAATTAAACACGAATCGCGTCGTTGTGCGTGCGCGTGCCCATAGAAAAAAAAAAGAGAAAAAGAAGAACGACGCGTCAGTCAACCGCGTTCTTGCTTGCAAGAAGATGGGAGAGACGGGCCGCGAGGCAAAGGAGAGGAAGGGGGAGGAATGGAGGGCAGGGCGGGGCGGGGGGCAAGGTGCTTAAAGTCTGACCGTGGATGGTTTTTCTTGGCCATTGACTTGTTCGCACAGGGCACGCATGTCATTCAGTGCACTTGAGATGGCCTGGGCAAATTGTGCGGCGGTAAGCGACTCCTCGTCGGTCTTTGTCTCGATGCCAAATTTGACGACGGTGCGTCCAGCCATGTAGTTGATGCCATAGCCGTCCTTGTATGTGGCACCAAACCCAGTGCCCATCAGCTGCTCGCCCGGCTGTAGCCCAGACGTGCTGAGCTTCCACGTCTGCGACGCGGCAAAGATCGGGTCTTGGAACATTGGATGCATGGGCGCCGTGCCATTTCCACCGAGCGCAGGCTGGTCGCTATTCAAAATGCGTAATGCAAGCAAATGTCGGTCGCACCCATAGCCATCGCTCGCAATCTGCGTGTACTTGCGATGGCTGGATGTTGCCTGCGCCAGCAGTGCGTATTTTTCCTGCGTAAAAAAAAAAAAAAAAGTGAGATGACGGTCCATTCCTCTTTTTTTTTTTCTATTCTCGCTAACCTTTTCGGAGACGTCTTTGCGATCAAATGCCTCGACAAATCGCTTGCTGTCGACGCTACACGTGCGGATTGTTTCTGTGCGGCCGTGGAGATACTTTCGTGTAGACGCGGTCTCGTATGTCGCGGTGACTGTGCCGTGAGCACGATAATACGCGAGTTGCAAGATCATTTGGAAGTACGCGTCGGGCGGGACCTTGCCGACGCGCTTGACCCAGTCTGTGCCATAATCAAGATGGTGCAGGACGTGCGAATCGGATCGTTTGTCGGTCGCATTCGCATCTTTTTGCGCCTGCGTGAGATATTCCATGGTCGTCGCGTTCGTGGTCCATGTCACGTGGCGCACAAATGTCGACAACGTGCCCGATGATGCCGACGGCGCGGCGGGCTCCAAAACACGCGCGGCTGAGAGCCATTCTGGGCGAGGGTCGCCTTGTTTGAGCGCTTGGCCGTGCAACACCGAATGTCCAAGCGCATGATCCCACATGTAGCTGACGGTGAGCGCGTCAATGGGCGAGTGCTCGCCCACAAGCACCGCCTTGCCATTGTTCTCGACGACAAAGGTAAAACACTTGTCAAACCAGCGATTGTGGCCAGCACCAATGCCCAAATTGCCGCAAAATCCGGCGCGCGAACGTTCCGTCGACGCCGGGCCGTGCGTGTAGTCGTCCAGGCTGACGGCAAACAAGGAATTCTCAATGGCGCTCAGACTCGCGCGATTGTGAACCGGATCCAGCGCCAAAAGATGCGTGCGTGCCTCTGTCCACCGATCGCGGTGCCACGACGTCAGCAGAGGAATAGCAGACTGTGCGTCAGTGCGCGCACTTGCATGGTGCACAATCGAGATCAGCTCACTTTACAAAAGTAAAAAAAAGTCAGGAAAAATTTAAAAAAAACACGCGTGTCGGGCCTGGATCGGGGGTTTCGACGTTTTTTTTTTTTTTTTTTTGGTGAGTCTT
>KV441880.1:426813-478196 GCA_001650995.1 Gongronella sp. w5
CTGTGTTTACCTCGTGGATCCTTATTTTGTGGCAGATCAAGTCCTCGCGAGATAGGAAACAAGGCAACCCACCGGAACTAGCCAATTATTAACCTTCGTTGTCTTTATTTTTGTGGGCAAGGAAAATTGGCCACGTGTAAATTTACATCAAAAGAGACGGAGGAGAAGGAACAAATATGAACAAAGGGGAAGAAACAAATTTGAACAAAGGGGAAGAAAAAAGGTCCTAGTGATATTTTTGTCGTTTGATGACTTGACGCGCAATCATTGCGCGTTTCACCAGCGCTTTCCGGCAAGTGTAAAATTTCTGAATGGCTTGGTCATCTTGCAGGAGTTGCCATCGTGTGAACATGTCCAGGGTGTGACCTTGGTCAATGACAATTTCGCAAATCAAATGGCACATCTCTATTACTGCCATATTATAAAATTTGAGTCAAGAAAAAAAAATTGAGCCACAAGGGAAAAAATGAGCCACGAAGAGCCAAGGCTGCAATGATTTCGTCGTCGGCCAGCGAGCCAAACGACGCGTCGTCTTGTTGCGATGACGGCGGCATGGCGCGAGGTGCTTGCTGTACGGTGGTGGCGGTGGCGGCGGCGCGCTCCTCGCGGCCCTGCCGCTTGTGTTTCGCTTTTAGCGATCGACGGCGGCGATTTCTGCGGAGCTTTGCCATATTCCGCGGCTGTTGTTGCTGCTGTTGCTGCGAGTGCTGGCGCGGCTTGCAGCACTTGTTGCCTGCGCCAAGGACCGTGTTTTGCTGTCATGGAAATGGCCCGCTGTTTGCCTTTGTACGCCTCGAATCGTGCTGCGGACGATTCAGGGCCATAGAACTCGGCAATTGTTGCCGCATGCTCATCTTTGAACGCCACAAAGCTGCGAAACTCGCCACATCGGCGGTTCTGGACCACGGCGACTGAGATTCGAGGTCGTTCAGAGTTAAATGGCCATGGTCGGGTAATGGGAGGTCCTTGCGCAGCTGAAGAGCACGAGCACGTTCTTGTTCTCCCGCAATGTCGCGGTACTCGTCGAGCGTGATTCGTCGGATGGCGCGGGGGGGGGCCGGCCATTGTCACAATCTTCCTCAGCGGGGTCAAAGGCTGAGGTAGCAATCACCTTGCGGCCGGGGTCCACGCCAGACGCGGAAAAGAGGTCGATGGGCTGATGTGCTAAGTCACGGTCCAAGAGCGCGGGGTGCCGCGGGCGACGCAGGCGCCGAAAACAAATGTGGACTTGGACACCGTCTGTTCGGATTACGCCGTTGAACTGGTGGCCCATGATAAAGCCGTCTCGAAGCTGGTGCTCCCTGGAAGAAAAAAAGAAAAAAAAAACAGAGAGAGAGTCAGGTTGCCGTTTGTCTTCTTTTCTCGTCTCTTTTGCTCTATTTTTCTTACTCGTCCACGCCAAGCCCTAGGTTTGGCCAGTTGATCAAGGCCCAGAACTGGTGCGCAAGGTCTACAAAAGGTGCAAGACCACGGTGACGGCCACGGTCGTCGCGCAATGGATGTGCAGCGGGGAGCAATCTGCAGGGCAGAACTTGTTTCAGCGTATTTGCATTCAAGGTCAAAAAACGGGGCGTTTGTGCAGGCATCGGCAGGAGGGTATATGAGGGGACCTCGATAGGGCCCTCGGGGTCTTCTTGATAGTACGCATCACTGGCTCACGTTTCTTGGCACGTCGTCTTTTTTTTCTTTTCATTTCGCTCGCAAGCAAATGCTTTTGCATGCAATTTGCAGCTCTGGTTCAAGTTTCAGTGATTGCTTGGCTCAATTTTTGGCATACTGGCTCAATTTTTGGCAGGGCGGCGCAATTTCGAGAAAGCGACTCAGGTTTAATGGTGTTACTTAGAGCCACGCTCGTTTGATAAAAACACTTTATAATCGCACCTTTGCCGCTGCCAAGGGCCAAAGTCGCGTAAAATCGCTTAAAGTGCGATTATCTCGAGATTTTATTAAGTTAACGGACATCGTGTGAAAACTTTATTCGATTCTAAATCTAATTTTGCATCGACAACGCGGATCATAATTACGAAAGTGCGATTATCTCGAGATTTTATCAAGTTAACGGACACCGTGTGAGAACTTTATTCGATTCTAAATCAAATTTTGCGTCGGCAACGCGGAACAGAATTACGAATTGAGCGATTTTTGAGGCACTTGTATTATCATAGAGCAAACTGCAGAAAGACAGGTTCTTGGATGCAACTTTGTTAATATCCTCCATGTCGAATTTAGAAATCGCGTCCAGGTGGTATCGATTACTGTAAGAATTTCTTCAAGGTGCTCTTTGGTTAAATCTGTCTCCGCCGCGTTGGGATGAACTGACATGCCATTTTTGCGCTTTACAAGCTCATGTTTGCTTGGCATCAGTCCTGTGATCCAACCCGTGTTCATTTTTTATCGCTTTTTTTTTTCGCTGAATTGGCTCAATTGTCTCTGACGCGCATCCAGTTCATCGCTATTTGCAGAAGAAAAAAAAAGAAGAATAGAAAGCCTCCTTGCTTTTGCGCAACGCCGCCAATGGCCGGATCTCATGTTGCCGCGCGGGGCTTTTTCAAACTCCACAGCGCGCACGCGTACAAAAAAAGCCATCCATCGCATCAAATGCAGCATTTGGAATCTCCAGTGGATGATATTGAGCGAAAAAAAAGTGAAAAAGGAATTTAGAGGCCTTGCCTGTGGGCGCATGGCCATGCATGAGCTTTGGCAAACGCTGGCCAAATGGCAGTGCATGCCATGTTCAAGTTTCGGGATCAATCCGAGCACCTGGAGTCGTGAAAATCGTCAAAAAGGCCATTTTGGTTGGATGACTTAAGGCGCCTCGCAAACGAGTCACTTAAGAGCCACGAAATGCATTGCAACGAGAAGCAGTGAGCTGAAAATTATAGGAGGGACGCGGTTTACAGTGGCCAAAAGTGAATGGGCGGGCGCACACGCGCAAAATAAGAATTGGTCATGACCAGCCTCCAAATCCAAAATGGAAAAATCAAGTCTCCAGAATCGCACCAAACTTGTACACAAGATCCATCGCATGGAGAAACCACAAAAGGGCCCATAAAAGAATGGGGTCGACCTGCTGGTTGACGAGCAATTCGGGAGTTTACAATAAACTTCAAGCGCAAATTGCACGGGAAAAACGCGATCATAGATCCTCGCTGACGCGTCCACTGGCAAAAGACGCGCCAGGAGCATGGATTTGACTCTGAACAGACGCGTGTAACACGGCGTCTGACGCGGTTTTTCACGTGCCGAAAATCTCTAATGTTTTGCTCCTCATTTCATACTTGCCGAAACTTGCAAATTTCTACGGGTCACTGGTAGCCAAGAACATGCCAAGGCGAGCTCTTCCTGATGATCCCCATTTTTATGTTTTGCAGCCATTTTTCGTTGACTTGACCTTGATGAGAAAAAAAGGACCAATTTGCATTTTACGGGGAAACCATTCGATAGACCCCAGGTTTTTATGGCATTTCCATCGGTGAATGGTGTGTGTTCACCATTTGGTTGAATGCCGAGGCGATCTGAGGACTTTTGATTCCGCGGTTTTCCGATTCGTGACTGACCCCCTTTGAAATTGGTGATTTTCGAAATGCGCGATTTCTCGCCTTGCGATGATCTGATCTCGATGAAATTTGGGCCAGAGGTCGTTCACAGCCATAGAAACTGAATGCAAAGGTCGAACTCACAAAGGCTGTAAAAACATGTGCCATGACATTGAAGAAAAAAATAAAAACCGCCAAAAATGGGCATAATGCAAGCGGGGTTTGAACCTGACGCTTATTTTTTTCGGGGCTGCTTGGCCACGGTCTGCCGTCCTTTCTTCCACTGTCTTTTTTAGCTTTTTAATGTTCTCAGCGGTTCGATCAAGGACAACAGCAGGTAAAAAAAAAAAAAAAAAAAGAGGCGTACATCTAAGGAAAAGCAAGACAAGGCAAGGCACTGACGTGGAATATAGGTGTCAGGGTATGCAGCATGCGTTCCGGCGCGATCCGGCCATTGTCGAGCGCGCAGGGCCCCGCGTCAAGCAACAAAAAGGACGAAAAAGCCAGCGGCAGCGATATGTCTGTGGACGATGCCTTTGAAAAGGGGTTCTGGGAGCTTGAAGACGAGCTGCACAGCGACAGGCATGGTGGTGCGGCTCGACCACCACTAAGAAGCAGCACGGATGCGGGCCACAAACAGAAGACATGGGTGAATTTCAAGGAATTGCTGGACAAGGTGATTGATGGGAACGGCAAGCGCGGCGCAGACACGGACAAGGATCAACGACAACCCAATGGACGTGGAAGGGCAGAGGACACGGCCACGATGATCGAGGGGCGGCTGCTGGATATGGTGCTGAGCAAGAAAAAGGTGTTTAAGCAAGACAAGACCCCGCTGCCGCGCGGACTGATGCCTGCGATGTATGGCAAGAACGTGTCAAAGAGGCCAATGGGTGCACCATCGCTGTCACAAGCCCTCGATGACGCGGCCGATACACCATTAGGCCAATTGGGCCAATTGGGCGGAATCAAGGCTCACGACAAGCAAATCAAGCTGATCAACGACTTGCTTTCGACTTCGTCACCGTCTGCACTACTTTCCCTCTTTGCTCGCACCGTCCAAGAGTACCAACAGGACCAGGCGTACCCGGTCTACTACTCGCGCGTCGTCGCCAATGCCATGCATCACGCATACACGCGCTTTGGCGACCCGTACTTGGCCATGGCCCTCTTTGATCAATGCAAGCGCATGGGTGTCCAGAGCTATTTGCAAGGCTGTACCGTCGACGTGTACAATGCGGCGCTGCGGATTCGCTGGCAGGCATGGAGGGATGTGTACGGGATGCTGGACCTCCTGGAAGAAATGACCATCAATGGCATTGGCATGAATGACGTGTCCCAGAGCCTCGTCCAAAAAGTTGCCAATGAAATGGACAATACCGTCATGGACGACACCGTCCCAAGGTGGTCCCCCGAGGACGTCAAATCCACACAACGCATGAAGCAATTGCTCGGCAAATGGGCCTTTAAATGAAATAAAAAAAAACGCAAATTGGCTCTCAATGGTCAAGTCTAGCTGAGATTTAAAAAAATGCTGTGTTTTTCCTCTAGAAAAAAAAAAAAAAAAAAAAAAAAAGAGGCGGTGCCTTTTTTGACTCCCTCTTTTTCTTCCCTCTTTTTTTTCTTTTTCTTTGTTTTTCGCTTTTCGTCCCTTTCCCACCCCACTTTTTTTCCCACTTTTTTTCTCTTTCCCTCTCGACTTTGTTTCTTTCTATGGCTCCTTTCCGGCGTTCCAAGCGACTGCAGCAAGTGCAGGAGGAGGACGATGACTACCTTCAAGCCGGTCAACAACAGGCTGTCAAGCGCCGAATGGAGCGAAGTGGCTCTGACCTTGGCCTGGTGGTGCCCAAGCGCAGCAAGATACAGCCGTTGTCGTCGGAAGACGAGGAGGACAATGATGATGATGATTTCATGACCAAGGTGCCAAAAACGTTCCGCCGCTTCGATTTCGACCATGGCAAGAAGAAAAAAGACAGCCAACCCGGTCCATCCAAGCAGCCGGTGCGCAAGAGCAGCCGCCAATTGGCCAAGACGCCGGCACTCGATACCGCCACCACGTCGTCGTCGTCTTCTTCAGCTGTTGCGACGCCCACGGCGTTTTCCTCAAGCAAGATGGACAAGGAGGTGTCTTCTGACGACGACGACGATGTGTTCAAGCCGTCGAAAAGAGGCGCCCGCGCGGCCGCAGCAGCGTCCGCGCCTGGCGCGACCCAACCGCCTAAAACGGAAGGTGACACCGTGATGGGCCAGCCAATCAGGATCGAGACTTCGTTCCAAATCCTCCTCCCTTCTTCCATCAAGACCGAAGCCGACGAAGCCAAGCTCCTCGCCACCCTCAAGACCGAAACCATTGACAACAAACCCACCCTCATCAAGAAAGACGACGTTTCCGACGATGACGACCCGCTTTTCCCCGCCGATTTTGCCACGGCGTCTTCTTCGAGCCTTCCGCCCGTCAAAGACGAAGACGACAGCGACGACATTGACATTACCGATGATGACGACGACGGCGACTCGCAGGCCGACCAAGACAGCTACAAAGAATCCGACGACAGTTCCACCGTCGACGAAGAGGACGACGAGGACGACAGCTCCGCGCTGTTCGTCGACCCCGACGCGTCCACCCCATCCACCCCATCCACCACCACAGGCACCCCTGGTTCCGCCCAAAGCCCCGCCACCGCCACGCCACCCGCCGCCCAACGCGCCGTTGCCATCCGCCAAACGGGTCGCGGCCGCGCCCGTCCTCGACCACCGCGAATGAGCCACGTAAGAAACCACTTTTTTGAGCCGTTTGTCTCCCTTTTTATTCATCTTTTGTACTTTTTTTCCAGTTCCAGCGCACGGCGCTAAAATTGATCAAGCACCACCCCGAGCTCGCGACCGTGTGGGATGATCTCCAGGAAAAGATGGACGAGCCCGTTGAGCCGATTGAGCAGCCCTCGTACATCACCGTGCCCCTACTGCCCTTCCAGCGCCTGGGTGTGGCCTGGATGATGCGCCAGGAGAAGAACCCGGACGTAAGTCAATCCAATGGGCTCCGGTCAATGCCGCACATTATGCGACAGACGCCTCATTTTTTTTTTTTTTTGCATTTATTTTTTTTCGTTTTCTAGTTCCAAGGCGGTGTGTTGGCGGTAAGATACTCCCAATTGGATGAATTGGCGTCATCGTGTCTGTGAACACAGCATTAATTCCTTTTTTTTAGGACGAGATGGGTATGGGCAAAACGATCCAGACAATTACACTGCTGCTCAGCGATAACACCAAGCCAAATCTCGTCGTTGCCCCTGCCGTCGCCATCATCCAATGGTCCAATGAGATTGAAAAGTTCACGGTGAACAACGTCAAGGTCCACTTGTATCACGGTAAGACAGCAATTGGGAGACAAAAATATCAAAAGCAAGCCATTCACGCGAAAACACGCTCTTTTTTTCTTTCATTCCAGGCGCCAAGCGCGCGTCCACCCGCGCCGAATTGGAATCGTACGACATTGTCATTACCACGTGTAAGCATCGACGCCCATTGGAGCGCGAACGACCACTGATTCTTTAAAATTTCTTGTTTTTTTTTTTGCAGACTCTGTGTTGGAAAGCGCGTTCCGTCGCCAAGAAGGCGGCGTCATGAAAAACGGCAAGAAGAAGAAAGAACGCTCGCTGCTGCACAACATCAAGTGGCATCGCATCGTCTTGGACGAGGCGCACAATATCAAGGACCGCTCTTCCAACACTGCGCGCGCCGCCGTAAGACCTCGCATCCTTTCTTTTTATTTTTTGATGCACCGCTCATTCCTTTTTTATTTCGTGCCGTTTTGTCTCTAGTTCAACCTAAATAGCCAATACAAGTGGTCGTTGACGGGCACTCCTCTTCAAAACCGCGTTGGCGAGCTGTATTCTCTCATTCGCTTCATGCAGGCTGGTAAGTAACAGGAGAGCCAATGCCAACAGCACACCCCTGGCGCGCACAGACTCATTTTTTCGCTTTTTTTTTAGATCCTTTTGCCTACTACTACTGCAAAGAATGCCCGTGCAAGCGCGCCAGCTGGAATTTCGTTGATCACCGCAAGTGCGTCGATTGTGGCCATCGACCCATGGAGTAAGCACAAAAAATCGCGTACGCGTCGCGGCGCAAAAAAAGAAAAAGTCGCGCTCAATTACCTTTTTTTTTCTCTTTTCTCTTTTTTTTTCTCTTTAGCCATACGTGCTGGTGGAACAATGAGGTGCTCAAGCCGATCCAAAACCATGGCTACGTGGGCGAGGGCAAGATTGCCATGGACAAGTTGCGCCAGCTGCTGTTGCACATGATGCTGCGCCGTACAAAGATCCAATGCGCCGACGACCTTGGCCTGCCGCCACGCACGGTCGTTGTGCGCCGCGACTTCTTCAACGAGGAGGAAGAAGAGGTGTACACGTCGCTTTTCAAGGACACCGCGCGCAAATTCAACACCTATGTCGAGGAAGGCACCGTGCTCAACCATTATGCCAACATCTTTGAGCTGCTCACGCGCATGCGCCAATGCGGTATGATCAAAATTCAAAAAAAAAAAAGACGCATGTCGCTTACCTTTATTTTTTAAATTAGCCGACCACCCTGATCTCATCACCAAAAAGACGTCTGACAACAAGCAGCTTGTGTGCAGCCTTTGCACGGAATCGCCCGAGGTAAGAAATGAAAACTGGTCCGTGTCGCCCCTCCTCTGGAGGCTCATTGTGTTCCCCTTTTTTTTTTTATGTTATCTAGGACGCGATCTCGTCCTTGTGCAAGCACGTGTTTTGCCGCGAGTGCATCACGCAATTCTTGCAAAGCTATGAAGCATTGGAGCAAGCGACCGAGGCTCCGCGCTGCCCACGCTGCTACGCGTTCCTGTCGATCAACCTGGAGCAAGAGGGCTTGGATATCGAGGATGGTGAAGGCAAGCACGCGGCATTTTCGAAAAACAGCATTGTCAACCGCATCGATATGGCCAAATGGCGCTCATCCACCAAGATTGAGGCGCTCGTCGAGGAACTGTCCAAGCTGCGCGCTGAGGACCGCACGCTCAAGAGGTAAAAAAAGAAAAAGAAAAAGAAAAAAGAGGGCGACGCGTTTTTCTTTTTTTTTTCCGGTCACTGACACTTATTTCTGGTCTTTTTTTATTTGACAGCATTGTGTTTTCTCAGGTAAAAAGACAAGATTCACGAGCAAAACAGGGACACGGTGCTTATCCAATGCCTCTTTTTCTTGCTTTAGTTTGTCAATTTCCTGGATCTTGTGTATTGGCGCCTCAAGCGCGCCGGCTTTGGCTGCATCCGCCTGGACGGCACCATGACGCCGCAGCAACGCGATGCTGCCATCCGACAGTGAGTGAATCAGAGACACGCGTGGGACCGGGCTCGATTTTTTTTTCGATTTTTGATCAAATGTTGACGCGTCCCTTGCTCTTTTTTTAATTTTTAGCTTCATGACGGACCCCTCGACGACGGTGTTCTTGATCAGTCTCAAGGCCGGTGGTGTGGCGCTGAATTTGACGGAAGCGAGCCGCGTGTTCATTTGCGACCCCTGGTGGAACCCATCGACTGAACGTAAGTTGATTTTTTTTTTAAAAAAAAAGTTCTTTTGGCCCAATTGGTGCAACGCGTCGCATCCGTGCGCTGACGCGTCGTTTTTATGTATTTGCCATTTTTTAGTGCAGGCCATGGATCGTATCCATCGTCTTGGCCAATACCGTCCTGTGCGCATCACGCGCCTGATCATCGAAAATAGCATCGAAAGCCGCATCGTGCAGCTTCAGGAGAAGAAAATGGCGCTCGTCAACTCCACCATTGGTAAGAAAACACGATAATTGGGAAAAAAAAAAAAAAGTTGCGCCGACTTACACGCCGTCCATCTTGTTTTCTGTATTAGACCAGGACCAGTCGGCCATGGACCGTCTGTCCGTGGAGGACCTGCGCTTCCTCTTTGTCATGTAAACCCCATCTTAATGTTTTCTCGTCCATCGTCCCTCCCCTTCCCATTTGTGCATCTTTTTCTTTTTCTCTTTTTTTTTTTTCCTTGTTTCGCCATTCATCGCCATTTACCCCGTATTTACCCCCTTCCCTCCCTTTCGCATCTCTTTCCTCTTAGTTTGCCCCTTTCTGAACCTCATGGGCACCTTGATCTTTTTCTACAGTGGCACTTTTTTACCCACTCCGTGCAATATGAATAGCCAAAAAGCACCTAAAACGAAATAAAATCAAAGAATGAGCCTCTCGAATAATAAAAAAAATGCCACCCGCTTTATCAATCTAGATAATACGATCCAGCCACGGGTTGACAGGAGAAATGATCGCATCGCTGTAGCGCAAACAACCTCAAATAGAAGCATTTTGGCTTTTTTCGTGTCTTTTTAAACGCTGCTTGAGCCACATTGACCATACGATTTAGGCGTCTGTTTCTGTAGTAGCGCCTCGTTTAACAAAAAGTTGACCTCGATTCAGTGGTTTCTGAAAAATTGGCGATGAAAGTGATTTATCGTATTTTAATCGCTTTACAAGAAAAGTGAGAAGCTGCAAGGTCTTTTCATGCCATGAACATGTCAAGTTAGGCTTTCTCCTTCGAATGAGCCCACCCCGAGAGATCTGTGGTCACCGGAGGAGGTGCACTGGCCGATTTTCAAAAACGCGGATTTTCCAAGGGGTGCGGTCAAGGATTTGAAAAATGCAAAATTTTGGTCCATGGATCACCACGCCCTTCCAGCCTAGGTTGACCACTCTCGAGTAACTGACAAACACGCAATAAAACCCTGGGGTCCATTGGCCTGTTTCGGCGTAAATGGTGTTTTTCGTTAAATTTTCGGCTCAAGGTCAACTCAACGAAAAGTATCTGTATCTCCGTGAAATAAACACCATCAGAAAGAGCATGGCACGCTGCATATGTGAACATGGATTATCAATGAAATAATGTGTTTTTTTTGGCCTTTTTGACGCGGTTACAAAGTCATAGACAATGTTCGACGCGCAATAAACCGCGTCAGTCGTTGACTGACATGCCTCTGTTCTTAGTCAAATTCATGCATCTGGTACCGCCCTTGCTAATGGATGCGTTAGTGGTGATCGATGGGCGCGTTTTCCTCGTGCAATTTGCGTTTGAAATTTAAATGAAAATCCCGAATTGCTCACCAACCAACAAGTCGATGCCGCTCTTTTTAGTCATTTCGCGCGGTGTCTCCATGCGGCTTCTCTTGTGTACAAGTTTGGCGGAATTCTGGGAACCTGATTTTAATTTTGGTTTGGGGGCTCGACACGGCTAAATTATTGATTTGCGTGCTACGCGTCGTCGTGCCTTTTTACAAGCTGCAGAATGCGATCCGACCGCGGTTTCCAGCTTGCCCTTTCACGCTGGGACACGTTTTTCAGCACTGGAGTGGCTGAATAGCAAAATCACTTATAGATATTGGGTAAAAAGCGCCCTATTTCACGAAAATCGTCGACGGTGCTTCTTTGTGAAGCGATTGTGGTCTCCATTGAAAGCTGGATTCAGCGTCTTTTAACTGGCCAGTGAGTCGCCAGTTCTTTAGCATTTTTATACGCGTGACTACAGTATAAGAAAAAGGGTAAAGGGCATTGGCGCATCTGCGTCCCGCGATATCCTATTTTTCACGGTGCAATCATAATTTTATGGTAAAAAGTGTATGTACAGAGGATGGCATGTAGAAACTAGGACAGACAAAACGGACAAAAATTCAGAGATGCTACAAATAAAAACGAAAAAACAAATCACGCGGCGTCGACAATGGACGAGATATCATAAAAGAGGCATGAATTGGTGGCTGTGCCGTTCCACCCACGATTGCCGGACGTTGTGATCATGTAGCGGCACGTGGGATCGATCACTGACGCGTAAAAAAAAAGAGAAAACATGAGTTTTTTTTTTCTTATTTTTCCCTCTTTTTCCCTCCTTTTTTTTCAAAGAGGTGTTTGCTTACAGATCTGCGACGTGACGCCGCCATGGTGGCCAGGGACAATAGTAAAGGGGATGACGGACTTTGAGCTGGCCTGTTTTACGGCCTCGGTGGGGGCGACCTCTTGATTTGCGGGCGTGTCGGGGCGGATGGTGAAGGAGGATTCCACCGAGGTGTTCCATAGGCGGATATTGTCATGCGACGCGCTATCGCCATTGACAATAAAAAAACAAATCAAATCAGTCATTTGGATCCAATTGAACAAAAAAAAAAAAAAAAGAGGGGCATTTTTTTTTACCAGACAATATGCTTGCCATTGGGCAAGGCGGCGACATTGTAGACGGGGCCAGAGTTGACGGGCATGCGGAGCGACTGGATGAGTTGCATTTGCTTTGCGTCGTACTCTTGGACAATGCCATTGCGTCGGCCAACGTAGATTTTGGATCCATCGGCATTCCAGCAAGCGGACAGGCACCATGGCGGTGTCTTGTCGGGCAAGGGGAGCTTGGCAGCTTCCTTGTCGGCGCGTCGATCCCAAAGCAGGCACTGCCCGTCAATACTCGCGGTCAAAAACACATTGCTATGCTTCTGGTCCCAAAGTTCCTCTGTAGAATCTGTTGCTGCTGCCATTGGTTGCGACGACGACGCTTCCTCCATGACCACATCCGTGTCGCCGGTCTCATTGGCATCCTTGTCGTTGTCTTTTCCATCCTTGTCGCCCGTCGGCGTCGCAGACGTGTCCATGGTGTACAATGGCTGGAACGACGCACACGCCAGCTGTGCAATGTGCCCATTGTATTGCCGGATGATGCCGCCTTGCTGCAGGTCCCATTCCTACCGAACAAAAAAAGTCCAAATGAGCCGCGCGCGAATTTCTTTTTCTTTTCTTTTTTTTTTTTTTTCTTCTTTTTTTGCATAAATGGTGGTCGTACGACGATCTGCTTGTCCCATGACCCGCTCAAAAACGATGTTTCTCCCGGAGTAACGGTCAAGACGGACACGGGCGCGGTGTGTTTGCGAAAGACGTGGTGACATTTACCCTCGTCATGGCGGATCGTGGTCAAATGCACGGCGCCACTCTCCATGCCCTGCAATCCCCACAATGCCTCGGACTGCACGGCCATGCTGTACACCGGCGACAGCTTGGTCTCTTTACTGACAGTAGGCACATTGCTCGTGCTGATGGACGATGCCGGCGAATCAGGCACATCCGTGCCATTGGGCTCCATTTTGATCACAGGTTCTAAAAAAAAAAAAAGAGGGATGAATTCAAACAGCAATGGAATCGGGAAGCGTCGTACCTGGCTGCTCGTCGTTTTCCCACCATGAGCTGATGACACCAGCCTAAATTTAAACAAAAAATTAAAAACTTGATTAAAAAAAACGCGTCTTTTTGTGTTTTTTTTCGCGCGTCGTTTGGCGCCGTGGCTAGAAGTTTTACCAACGAAATGGAATCGGCGAATTGGTGTCTCTGTGCTTGTGTAAGAGGGGTTTTGCCATTGATGGAGGCGAAAAAGTCCCATTTTCGAATGTAGCCATCGTCTGAGCCTGTAAAGACCCATCGGAAGCAGCGCGTCGCGGCCAGGCTGTAGATGGCATTGGGGTGGATCGCGGCGGCCTGTCAAAAAAAAAGTCAGTAACGTGCAAAAAGCGCCCGTGGGGACATGCCGACGATTTGATTTACCAGTGGCGTGATATCAAAAGACGCCGCGTGTGCGAGCTCGGGCGCCAAACTAAGATTGACCTGGCGCTTGCTGGGCACCTCCTGCAGCGACGGCGATGGCTGGCTCTGATCAAGTATGTCTTTTTTTGCAAAACAGGTGAGAAAACAACGCCATGTTCAAAACAAGTCAAAAAACGATTTTACCCTCGGTGTCCAGCTGTTCACCGTCCTCTGACTGGTTGTCAAGGGGAGGCAGCGACTCCTCATTCATATCCAGGTCTTCTTCGTCCGACGACATGGTGGCAAAAGTAAAAAAAAAAAAAAAAAAAAAAAAAAAAAAAGGGGGGGGGGGAAAAAATTAAAAAAAAAAAAAAAAAAGCGAAAAAAAAAGGGGCCGATTGTCCCATTTCATCTGAAAAAGGCTTTCAATCGCCGACGCGCGCTTGCTTCAAAGCGAGGCATCCGTGCCGCCGCCCCACAAAAGATTGGACGACATGCGCGTTGTCTCATCGCATCCAAAAGTCGGCACCCCATAATAAAAAAAATTCCGCGTCTGCCCCTATTTTTTTTTTTTTTTATCTACGCGATAAATGGCTGCCGATGACAAAAGGGGGTCTTTCTCTGGAGGAAACAAGGGGTGTGCGGCCTTGACGCATTGATGATGAGGCACTTTTTTGTTTGCCCAATCCCTTGCCTTTTGTCATTTCCAGAGAAAGCCCATTTTGCACACAAACAAAGAGGCACAAATGACTTGGGAAATAGGGGGACGGGTAAGGAAAAATAATAAAAAAAAGGAGGAGGTTGAAAAAAGGGGGGGAGAGAAGCAAAGCGGCAAAAAAAAAGGGGGGTGTCTCAGTGGCGTGCGTTGTGTATGTGTCTCTCTCTCAATTTGCAAATGTGTCGTTGAGGGGGGTGGGGGAAAGGGGGTTAGGTGAATGGCAACAGCACCCTTTTGTCAATTGGATTGGGTGCAGTGCCATTGGCCCCAATCCATAGATGGAACAGACGCGTCTTTTTGCAAGGCAAAAAAAAAAAAAAGGAGACACCCTGCACACACAAAAAAAAAAAGGGGAGAGACGGGTGGCGGCCCATGGCGGACAAGGAAGGGGGGCCACGAGCTCAGAGCACAGAGAGAAAGAGAGAGGCATACTTTGCCCATTGGGGGTGGAGGGCCGATGATGGCCAGCAAAGAGGCGCTCTTTTTTTTTTTTGACGGGCGAGCAGAGGATGTGATGGGTGGTGCATTGCCCAAAAAAAGGGGGAGGGAAAAAGGAAAAATAAAGATGAAACTCTTCATTTTTTTTTCACTCTTTTTTTTTCGCCTCTCTTTTCATTTTTTTTTCTTTCTTTCTTTTTTTTCGAGCTGGAGTTTTGTATGATGAAACGACAGATGTTGCTGCTAGGTGAT
Organism: Gongronella sp. w5; assembly: GCA_001650995.1. Lineage (NCBI taxonomy): Eukaryota > Fungi > Mucoromycota > Mucoromycetes > Mucorales > Cunninghamellaceae > Gongronella > Gongronella sp. w5. The sequence goes on from KV441880.1 coordinate 441,339, forward strand.
TACGATGGGCAATTGTTCTTTTTGTACACGCGGCAAGGTGGCAAGGGCGTACAAGATTATTATTGTTTGCAAGACCTATGTCGCTTATTTTTCGCGCCGGAGCATGAATCCACGTTTTTGGAGGTTTTTGAGCGCGAGCCCCACGGGTTTTTCCAGCAGGGCACGCGGTGTCTTGTTGAAAAGACGCAGGTGATGCAGATGGCTCGGCGGCATCGGTTGCTTGCGCTTGTGGAGCTGTGCAGCCTTTCGCATGATGAATTGAGCTACGGCATTGCTGATCCGTTGCTTTCCATCACCAACGGCACGTTGTTGCGCTTGGTGTCACCACCCAAGCATCAGATCGACAAGGATACCACAGAATGGCGTCCATGGCCCGATGTTGCTTCACTGGCGGCGGCCATTGCCTCCGCCAATGCAACAACACCATCGACGACGGCGTCATCATCGCCAAAAGCAGCATCATTGCCACCACCATCGTCTTGCTCGCACTCACCTGGCACGTTCCCGTCTCGTGACTTAGTCTCCGATGCACTAGAAAAGAAAAAACCGGGGCCATGGGGGCCATTGAGCTCGTCCACCAGCGACTGGACACGGCACTTTTTACCCCTGGCCTCGCACCTGATGAAACATACCCTTCTTGCCCAGCGCCAGCAGCAAGCGATCATCGATTGCCGCCAACGCAAAGTCGTCCTAAACCAAGGAACACATAAATCCACGTCGCCACCATCACAAACACAACCATCCAACATCACCGTCGGCATAAAACGCGTCGCCAAAACTCAAGGCGCGCCAACCCCACGTCCATTGCCGCCGTCATCGTCTTCTTCCTCGTCGTCCTCGTCGTCCTCTTCTTCCATGTCATCCTCCTCGTGCAAAAGGCGGCGGTCGCCTCTTTCTTCGCCCACCAATTCGTCCTCATCCATCGATACCATTGCCACCGCATCATCGGTAAAATCCGCGCGCTGCTATTTGGATAACCTCGACTTGCTAGCCACACAAGCAACGAAAATGCAAGGTTTGCCATTGTCGCCGCCACAGGACTTGTCGCCCCCTTTCTCCTTGCCACCCATCACCTTTCATTCTTCAACACTCTCATTGCCCTCCCTTAGAAACGTCCTGTCAGACATTTAATACTGCCAATGGCCACCTTTTTTTTTTTTTATTTTATCTTTTTGCATTTCCCTCTTTTTTCTTTCTTTTTTTTCTTTTTTTTTTTTTTGTCCGTGATTGCTTGTCATCGTGCCTTTTCTCTGTCCCCTTGTCATCATTCCCTTTTTTCCACCCCTTGGCCATGCTACGGTACCCCAATCTTCTGCCCCTTAGTTGCCCCCCCCCCGCCTTTTTTTCCTCCTCGCCCACCTCTCTTTTCTCTCTCCTGAAACAAACAATAGAAAAAAAAAAGTAAACATAAGCAAAGGCAGCTCACATACCCAAACTCGCCTTTTTTGTTGTCTGTCCGTTTGTCGCTGGCCCCCCTCCCCTTCCCCCGACCCCCCTTTTTTTTTCTTCCTCATCTCACACAATGTCTCCTATTTGCAAGACGCCAGGTCTCGGATCATCCGCCGCCGTGCGTCACCAGGCTTGCCGGGTGAACAAAAAAGATAGATTGGTGGCAAACAAGGACAAAAATCCTTGTCAATGAATGAAATCAGAAAATGTCATGGATGATCGTCATGAAGACGCGCTTTATTTCGGGTTTAATTCCATGAAAAAAATAAAATGAGAGTTCAATAAAAGATTTCCTTCTTCATGCTAAAATAAAATAAAAAAAAAAAAAGAGCGACATGTCAGCCAAATGCATGCCTGCATGAAATTTGAAGATCCTGCCATTCTCGGGGAAGATCACTTACTCATCCGTGATGTAAAAGTAAACAAGCAGGAAGCGGAAAATGTCGCCGTCCTCCTAATTAAACATGCAAAATGAGCTCATTTGGTCCATTTTCTTGCTTTTATTTTTTACCTGGATCAAAGGGGGCACCACTGACGGCTTCTCATGCTCCATCCATGTTCTGAAACAGTGCCACACGATCTGTGCAATATAAAAAAAAAAGGGTTGAGATGGGAACTCGCGTCGCGTGATCACTTTTTTTTTCGTTTCCGATCTTACCTTGGCATCCGACGGCAAGTGGCCCTGTCGCGCCGTGTATTGATAAGCAGTGAGGTTGGAGCCGGTCGCAAGATCTACGAAAAAAAAAGAGCGCGTTTCGAACATGAGTTACGCGCAATTGGTCTAATTTGACTGACTGAATCACTTTTTTTTTTACCTTTTATCCTGGCGGCCATGTGTTCGCGAGCTTCTTGCGATTCACCGAGTCCGGGGTAACAAATGCATTCACGCACAAGGTGCGCAGACAGGGGGAGCTGATATACAAAAAAAAAAAAATGAGATGCACTCGTTTTGTCTTTTTTTTTCGTCTTGTACATACGGCGAATTGGTTCAATTGCCAGCACACAAGCTGGAAGCGATCGTGCGTGCACTCGGCAACCGTGACATTGGGCAACATATCGTCAATCATTTTGATGGTCTTTGCCATTGGCTGGAAAATGTTGCTGCTGAGCCACTAGAGAACAAAAGTGTGAGCATGTGTGTGACGCGCGACAAGACCCCCAGGACGCGTCGCGTCACGCCTTGTTGTCTCCTTTTTTTTCTTACGGTGTTTAAGCGGTCGTAAAAGATTTTTGATTTCAAATCGTTGAATTTGGCCCAATTTTGCTGGAACAGGTCGATTTGCTCGTCTCGGAAGTCGAGGACCATTTTGTCGGTGCGCAATTGCCACAGCGACTTGTCCATGCGCTTTGCGGGCGGGCGAGGGGGCGGGATCGATGGTTCAAACGAAAGACCGAGGCAGGCACGCGTCGCTTGCTTGCTTTCCTTGGCAAGCCGGTCCGAGTCGTCGAGCATGCGCTTGAGCGAGCTCGTGACGTCGCGTTCCGACGTCAATGGCTCGTCGCGCGCATTCGGCTGTTGCGCCGTGAAGAATTGGAACGTGCTTGCCGCCGTATTGATCGTTGGCGCGCCCGTGGTGACCCCAATGGAAGCCGGTGCAACCGTGACAGGCTCATGGCGCTTGGCGGGTGCAAACAGGCCGAGGACCGCGTCCATGGGCGCTTGCTTGAGCGACGCGACCGTGGCCGTCGCAGGCTGCTTGGGCCGCTGCACGCCTTCTTTGGCAATCACTTGGAACAATTGCAAAAACCGCAACACCATTTGCGTCACCGGGCCTTGGTCTACACGAAAAAAAAAAAAAAACATGAAAATCAGGCCATTGCGTGCATTGTCATGACAAAAAGAATCCCCCTTACAAGGAAGCGCCGACGCTTTATTGAGAAAATCGACATTCCAGCGCGTGATCACCTGGTGCGAAAAGTACGCATACGCGCCCCAGACTAGAAAAGAAGAGAAAACAAACATGAGGACGTGGATCTTTGGGCAAAAAGAGTCGTCGAGAAACCATACCAGCGATGCGGAAAAGGGCCCCGAGCGAGTACGGCAGCCAATGATCCAGAGGAACAACACGCACGGCGACAGCCAGTGTGACCAGCCGAAGCAGGTTGCTCTTCCACAGGTATTCGTCCCACGTCTGGTACGTTGTAACCGCGTCAAGAAAAGCAAAAGGCATAAAAACGGGACAAAACCAGCAAAAAAAAAAAAAAAAAAGGAACACGAAGAAAAAGAACAAGGAAAAAAAATCTGCGGCCGCTTGACCCGTTTTCGATCCCTTTCAATGTCCGCCCGCAAAAAGGTCCCCGAGCGTGCGCGTCCGTCTCAACATGCTTCGTTGCGCTCCATTGTGGCCATTGGATGTTGATCCTTGGTGGCCACGATATCATTTATGTTTTCTGGATGATGAAGATGAGTCTATGCTTTATATAAAAGGGATGCAATGCATGTAGAGAGGGGAGTGAGGAAGAAAATAATATAAAAACAGGGGAAAAAAGGGCGATGAAAGAGGTTTGAATGCTTATGAATTGACGCGACGATACGTGGACGAGGTCGGCTGCGTCTTGCGCTTCTTGGCGAGGCGGTCGAGCTGTCTCCTGCTGTCCGTATCCTCAATTTGTACCGCTTTGTTGTAAATTGTGGCCACATCCTTCATGTTGAGTCGTTTGAACGCCGATCCAGGACCAAAGTGGGACTGTAGCAGCTGCACCGCACGCGATACTTGATTGCATCTAAAGGAAAAGAGTACAAAAAAAAATAAAAAATGAGCTAATGGCTTTTTAAAAAAAAAAAAAAAAAAAAAAAAAGAGCTCACCTGGCAAGCACGCTGGCCATTTGCAGGACGATCTTGCGCTGATGCTCGACGGTCCATCCTTCGATCACTTGCTGGCGTTGGCGTTGGACGGCCTGCTGTTTTGCTTCGCTTTCGGACACGTTGTGTTGCTGCGCATTGTCGATGGCGCGTTTTTCGAGGAACTGCTGGTAATCGTCCCAGATGCGCCATGCCGTTTCGGCGTCTTGGTGATTGTAGCAGCTGCGCAGCATGACAGCAAACGTGGTGGGCAGCGCAGTGCAATTGTGCTTGGCAAAGAGGTCATTGTAGATGAACAGGCAGTCTTTGGCGGGTTGGCGCTGCATGACGTGGGTATTCAGGTAGGCCGTCAGCAGCGACGTGGTGACCATTGACTTTTCCATCTGCTCGAAATACGCAAACAGGCCGCGCGCTTCCGCGACAACCGTGGCGCGACGCGTCGGCACATTTGTCGGCAACAATACATCCAAGGACGAATTCGTGAGCGCCGCCGCGTCTTCCGACGCGTCCGACGCGTCCTTCGTGCTACCATGACGGCGCTGGCCCCCGGGCGGCGAATAGTTGGCATACGCCCAGAACATGTTGGTCAACGTGTACGCGTCGGGTTGAAAAGTCGAGTGTTCCAGCAGGTGGCGCAGGATCGTGCGTGCGCGCGGCAGGTCCGCCTTGCGCGCACATGCGCCCAACAACGTGTTGTATGTCACAAGATCAGGATCGAACCCATGCGCATCCTGCATCTGCCTCAAAAGCGCAAACGCGTCGTCGTAATAATCCGGTCGTTTGGCACACGCATGAATTAACACATTAAACGTCACATCCGTCGGATACAACTGCAGACTCGTCATCTCTTCAAACAAATTCAGCGCACGCTCCACCTCACCATTCTGCAGGGGAAAAAAAAAAGCGAAAAAATTGAAAATTGAAAAAATGAGCAAAATTGCCTCCTTCAATTTGCACCTTTTTTTTTTACCTTTGCACATGCGTGCAGCATGAGGGTGAATGTGACCTCATCGGGCTGGTGGTACGACAAGCGCATAGCGTCAAACGTGTCCCAGGCACGGTCGATCTGGTGCGCCTTGAGGCATTGGCTAATGAGATTGGCAAAGATGGGCTGCGTGGGCACAAGCGCGTGCCTCTTCATCTGCTCCAGCACGACAAACGCGTCGTCCAGGCGCGACGCCTGCGCCAGCGCCTTGATCACCGACGCGTACGAATACACATCCGGCGTCAACCCCTGGTCGTGCAGACGCCGAAACACGTCAATCGCCGCTTGCGTGTCATTGGCATTGGCATACGCGTCCATCAGATGGTTGTAGCACCGCGTCGTCGGTGCAACCTGCCGCTCAACCATCAATTGCAGCGCCTGCTCCGCTTGCTCGGGTCGTGCAGCCAGCGCCTAAATAAAAGAGTAAAAAAAAAAAAAAAAAAATGGAGAAATAAAAAATCGAACCTACATTGGCATAAATCAACATCTCATAGTCCTTTGTGGAGACACTGGCGGCGTCCAAATTGCTTTCGTCGTGGGTGGCGAGGGCGGCATCTTGCTGTTGTTGTGTCTCAATGGCCTCTTTGGGCTCATCAACGGGCGTCTCTATGGGCTCAATGGCGCCTGACACAAGGCTGGCAGGCGCGGCTTGCTGCGGCAACAGCGACCGCGTATCTAAAAACTTGACACGCAGATTTTCGAGGTAATCCGGGCCAATGTGCGTCTGCACACGCGTCGGCTTGGCCGCCAATTCGCTGTAAATCGCCTCCAAAGACGCCGTGTCAAGCGCATCTGTCTGCGGCTGCGATGCCTACAAGAAAATAAACGTCAACACGCTGCCCAATTCCTTTTCCCTCGATCGCTTTCGATGATTTCCGGTGGCCCATTTTACCTTTTTGTGCGTCGATTCCAGCTGTCGCTCGAGCTTTTCGATATCCTTCATAAGCTGCTGCGTGCGCTCGTCCTTTAGTCCAGATCTAACAAGAGAAAAAGAGGATCAGCTGCGATCCAAGTGACCCCTCTTGATCCCCCCCGACGCAAAGCATTCATTTTTACCTTGTGGCCATGAAACGAGTGCCTCGGTGGCGAGCGTCAGCACCAAGGTGCCGGCCAAGCGTCAACAAGGAACGATACATATATAAAAAAAAAAAAAAAGGAGAAAGGAAAGAGGGGAAGAAAAAGGAAACAATTGCGCAGGGAGCGGAGCCAGGGCTTTATGCCCAAGCCTGTTTATTTTATTTTTTTTATTCATTGTTCTATCTGTTGCGGGGCTTTACAATCATTATTTACACATTGAGGGCTCAAATCAAAGAATCACGGGATATCGCACAAAGTGAAGGGAGGAGCATGGAAAAGAAAAAAAAAAAAAGGGGGAAATGGGGATGAAACAAGGGGCGGAAATAGTGAAAAAAAAAAAAAGCGTGTGGACGGGCCCAATGGCCTTATAATTTGTCGTTTTGCTGCTCTAATTCGGCCTTGCGCTCAAGAAGCATAGCCAGGCGCTTTTCCTGAGTGGATCCAAAGGAAAAAGAAAAGAGAGAGAAAGAAAAATGAAAAAAAAAAGAGTGAGTATTTAAGAGAAAACAGGCAAACTTGAAAAAAGATAAGAGCCCCGAGGCCTACGGAATACCTTTGTCTTGATCTTGTACGCTTCCAAAAAGTAAAAACCAGCGGCGCCACCCGCAAGGGCGCCGAGCGAGACAGCAAATGCCTTTCCAACCTTAGCCATGGTGTATTTTCAGAGTTGAGAGCGAGGTTGAAGTGAAAAAGAAAAAGAAACAGACACAATTAGAATCGGCAATAGCCCTTTTCAAGGGCATTGAAAGCCGAAAAAGGCAACCGTCGATTTTATTTGGCCCTTTCTTCCTCGCTTTTTCCTCCATGGCTGACGAATTTCCGGTTCAACTCAAGCGCACGGCCTTGGTCGTCCACGACACACATACCGAGATCATGCTGCAGGGCTTTGCAGACAAGATCCTGGTCATTGTCACGCAATACGGCAAGATAGGCAGCTTGGTATGCCCCCTTTTTTTATTTTTTTTCGGTTTTTATCGCGTCCTGACTCTTTTTTTTGTTTGAAAGGTGCACACGTCGTTTGACGTGCCTCCCCACCTGGCTCGCGACCCGAAGGCGGCACCCACCACGAGTCAATTCCTGCTTGGCGAGTCCACGGGCGCGCAAAGCGACTTGTATATCTTGTACGCCACATCGATTGCCCAGGCCATTGGCGCCATGAACCCAAGTGAAAAGCGGCCTATCCTCCTCGGCATTGCCCTCAAGCCCCTCGACAATATGGCCGCACAAAGGCAGGCCTTCCACCCCATCCTCGACGCCATTATGGAAAATCCCGTCTGGTGATCATCCCTTGTTTCCTCCCTCCTCTTTGTAAATAGCCCCCCTTTTGTTTTCATCATGTCTTTTTAACTTTATCATATATTGGATGCAAATGGAGAATAAAAATATAAAGAATGCAAATGCCATGTAATTCTACAAATCATCAAAACCAGAGGATGTCACCGCGTCAAAGTCGCGCTGGCTCATCTTGCCCTTGCGCACCTTTTTGGCCAAGCGCTCCTCGGCCGCCAGGTCGTCCCAATCGTCCACATCATCGTCGTCGTCCTTGCCGCCCTCGGGCTCATCGCGTTGGCGCTTCAAAAACTCTTTTTTGCGATCTTTCTTGAGCTTGCGCTCCACTTTGCGTTCCTTGGCCTCGACCTTGTTCGACCAAGCGACCGCCCTTTGAAAAAAAAAAAAAAAAAGGAACGCGTCAGCTCACGTGTGTCGGGAATTGCGGCGCGTGTGTCCTTTTTTTTCTTCTTTTCTCTTTGTTTTTTCTTTTTACTCACTTTTTTGGCTTTTTGGGTTCATCCTTTTTGGCCTTGTATTCCTTCATTTCGCGCTGGCGCTTGGCCTCGCGGTTCTTGTCCGTGTAGGCAAAGTTGTCCCACTACAAAAAGCGTGTCAAAATCGCGTTTTTCTGCATGATCCCATGCACCTCTTACGTCAATGTCCACTGGGTCAAATGAAGCGGGAGCTTCCTTCAATTCAGGCATCTTGGGTAACTAAGGTGAAGGGAAAAAAAGACGGACGGATGAGCATGTTTCTTACTTTTTTTCGACTCATTTCCGCTTTTTTTTTCCCTCATTTAAATTTACCTTTAGCAAGGCATAGCCCATGGCGGCACGGCCAATGTCGAGATCCTTTGATCGAAAGATATAGTTGGCTTCGTGCTTGGAATAGGAGCGGACCCACGAGACAAAGGCGCGCATGCTGCGGTCGTGCAAATCGCGGTCGGAGCTCAAGATCGCGCGCCATTCGTCAATGAGATCGCGCACAGAATCATCTTGGACGGGCACGCTCGTGGCCGCCTTGTCGTCATCGTTGTCGTTGTCGTCATTGACCTCCTTTGCATTGTCAATGGTGTTGCCGTCGGCCAGGCGGTATGGCGACCGGTGCAATGGCACCTTGCGCAGGCGCTGGAAATCGACGTACGCCTCCTCGCGGCCGCGCACGAGCAAGACCGTGGCCTTGCCCTTGCGTCCTGCGCGTGCCGCACGGCCGCATCGATGCGCAAACGCCTTGGGATCTTGCGGTGGATCGACCTGGATCACGTAATCGACGTCGGGGATGTCCAGACCGCGCGATGCCACATCTGTGCACAACAGAATGGCAGGCACCGCAGGCGCCAGCTGTGTAAATTGCGTGTACGCTGTCGTGCGTCGATTGCTGTCCATTTGCCCATGCAGCGAGTGAATATCGAACATTTTGAGCGCTTGCGTCCGCTTCAACAGTTTGTAAAAATAATCCACACACGCACACGTCGCAACGTACACGATAAACTTGCGCGCACCTTGGTCGTCCGCCAGCTCCGCCTCCAAGAGTCGCATCACCTGCCGCCATTTCTGCTCCGCGTCACACACAATGTAGTCAATGGCGAGCGTCGCTGGTGTGCGCTGGCTGCTGCCCTTGTTGGCAAGATCCTCCACCTTGACAACCACACGCACAGGATTGCGCAGTCCCGCCTTGACAAGATTCGAGATGGCGTCCGTCATCGTCGCCGAAAACAGGCCCGTCCGCCGCTGCTTGGGCAGCTGCGCAATGATGCTGCTCAATTGCTGCGCAAAGCCCATGTCCAGCAGTCGGTCTGCCTCGTCCATCACAAGCACCTCGAATTCCTTGGTGTTCACAAGCTTGCCGCTCTTGGAAAGCAGCTCCTCAAGTCGCCCGGGCGTCCCCACAAGGATCCGAGGACTCAATTCCTTGAAACGCGCCACATCTTGCTGAAGTGACGTGCTGCCGCCAATAAAAAGCCCAACTTGCAATTGATCCGTATGATCCGCACATGCAGCGACAAATTGCTCAAACACCGCGTGAATCTGCTGCGCAAGCTCACTTTTTAAAGAAAAAACCAGGTCAGTGTACGTTCTTTTCTCGCGATTTTAAACGAAAATAGGGGGGCTTACCGTGTCGGTGAAATCACCATGGCGCCAATCTCATGGCCCTTTAGCGGGTCTTCGCGGCGCAACAGCTTTTCAATGATCGGGAGCACAAAGGCCAATGTCTTGCCTGAGCCCGTCACCGCCTAAACGAGCGCAAAAAAAAAAAAAAAAAAAAAAAAGCACCACAGCCCACCCACGATCAACACACGATCCATACCTCCACCACCACGTCCTTGTTCTTCATAAAGAGAGGGATCGCGCCGGCTTGCACGGGCGTCATGGTGTCAAACCCCATAAGGGCAAGCTGCTCCGTGCTAGATCGTCAAAAAGAAATGAGTATCTTGCTTTGAAAAAGCGATCGGCAAGCCACACGGCAACCACTTACAGCTCAGGACGAAGAGGCGTGGGCAAAGTGGCCCACGACCCGGCTTGATTGGGCACAGCGTCCATACGTCGATTATGAAGAAGAAAAAAAAAAAAGGTGAAAGAGAAAGAAAAAGGCGTGCACTGCTCAAATTGCGGACCTTTTTTTATTCATGCGCTTGCGTGCAAAACTCCGCCCCATGCAAGCCACTGCTTATGTGCGTGCAATTTCCTACGCGCAGCTGCCCTCAGGGGGACAGAACAGCCAAAAGTCCAAAATTTGCCGTGTCGACGAGCTTCTGAACCAAAATCAAAAAGCGTGTTCCCGGAATGGCACCAAATTTACACACAAGGTGCACTTCGAGGAAAAACCATGAAAAAAGCCAAAAAAAAAAAAAAAGAGCGGAATCGACCAACAAGTCGCGAGTTTTAGATTAAATTTCAAGCGCGAATTGCACGGGAAAAGCATGGTCATAGGTTTCCGCCGACATATTCACTACAGTAGCAAGGGTGACGCCAGGTGCATGGATTTGGTTCGAAGAAACAGGCGCATGTAATTCGAGGTCTGACGCGGTTTAACACCCGTTGAATATTGTCTCTGATTTTCAAACCGTGTCAAAAATTCCAAAACATGGCTTTTTTCAGTGACCATCAATGACCACGTATGATACGCAGCAAACCACGCTCTACCTAATGAGATGACTTTCAAGGCGCTGCGACCAATCTTCGTTAAGCTTGCCTCGTTGGGATGAAAATTACAAACTTTCGCGTATTTGGTGAAAACCAGACAATGGACCCCTAAGTTTATATTCCATTTTCGTCGACGAACAGGTGTCCATTGACATCTGGTTTAATGACACAGTGATCAGAGGAACCACTATAGATTTCACCACATGATATCAAATTATTCTCGATGGCACCACTTACTGTAAGAATCTGTGATTATTTTTACTTGTCTTCGAATACTGTATTTTCATTGCGCCAATGGGATCATTTGATGGAGAATTTACAGTATAGGTTCATCGGCTCAAAGCACAAATTTCTTGGTAAAATTATACAGCATGACACGCTCACTAACAAAGTATGACATCAAAAAGTATGATATCAAAAATTCAAAATACAGTACAGGCGCCGCGACAGCTTCATTTTTTACGCGTCTGCGCATCTAGCCTATGATATCCGTCTAAAGGCTAATTCACCGAGATCCGAGAACTGGACGCGATATCTTCAAACCACAAGCGCTTTTACGGCGTTTGGTCGCTGGTTCATTTGAGGTCTCCCACGCATCGAGGCGTTCAGCCGTTGCCGCGGTACGAGACCAAATGCTGATAAATTTATTCCCATTACGCGTATCATATGGAATTGACGCTTCCTCAGAAAATTGCTCATCTAATCCCAAACTTAGACCAGTTGATGGTAGATCCAATTCTTCAACGTTGTTAATTTTTTTCTCATATCGGATCGCTCAGTCCCGAGAAATCTTGAGATTCGTGTTTGCTAGTGAAACCCCAGCGCCAAACAATATTTTACGCGTTCCTCCCGATGAGCCTGGTCATATGACGCCAAATTTAAACCAGTAGATATTCGACTTACAAATTTAATAATGTCAAGTTTTTTTAGAGATCGGATCGTTCAGTCTCGAGAAAATGCATTTTTCATAAATTCAGGGCCAAAACAAGATCAAAACGAACCTTGAAGGCTAACTCGCGGAAAACTGGGCGCGATGTCCCCAAACAACAAGCGCTTTTACCGCGTTTGCTCGCTGGATCCTTCCAGGTGACTCTCGCGTCGGGGCGCTCAGCCGTTGCCGCGGTACGAGACCAAATGGTGGTAAATTTACCCCCTTTGCGCCTATGACACTGGCGCTTCCTCAAAAACTTGCTCGTCTGGTTCCAAACTTAGACCAGTTGCTGGGGGACCCAATTCTTTAACGGTGTTGATTTTTTTTCGCAAATCGGATAACTCAGTCCCGAGAAATCGCGAGATTCGTGTTTGCTAGTGAAAACCCAGAGCCAAAATAATATTTACGCGTTTTCTCCTGATGAACCTGACCATATGGCGTCAAATTTAGACTAGTGGATACTCGAAATAAAACTTCAATGATTCCAAGTTTTTCTAGAAATCGGATCACTCAGTCTTGAGAAATGTTGAATTTCGTGTTTGCTAGTGAAAACCCAGAGCCAAAATAATATTATACGCGTTTCTCACTATGAGACTGACCACATGTCGTCAAATTTACACCAGCCGATAGTTAACGCAAGACTTCAACGATCCCAAGATTTTTCGCAAATCGGATGTCTCAGTCCCAAGTAAATGCAGTTTTACTGTATTTTTTTCGCGACACACGATTTTTTTCGGAGCGCCGCATTGTACCATAGGTTCATGTCGTCATATGGAAGCTGCAAAATTTTAGCAGCGATGTGTCCCATCTTGTGGTTTGGTTGTGGACCAAATTGTTTATCATCGCGAGGAAGATGCTAAAAATTAAAAAAAAAAAAAACGCGAAAACTCGCTCTTTTGCTTGGTACTGTGTAGCACCAAGACGAGTGACAAAGCTGCAGCTAACAATGGGTCACTGACAGTTCTGTGAAATGCTGAGTGGGTCCACTAGAATATGCATTGGAGCAGCTATTTCGCTTTTTTTACGCGCTGCTTGCGTGCTTGGCATAAAATAACCAATGCCCACGTCATTCACGCGTCTTTTTTTTTCGCCCTCTCAAAATGATCTTCAAAAATGTCAAAAAAAAAGCGGGATTGCCCTGACAACACCGAACCTTGTGCTGTTTTGGCAACCATGATCGATGCAAACCAGGCAGAGCCTTTTTTTCGCGACCGTGACACACGCGGTGCTGCAATTGGGCCGCAGTATTCCACATTTACTGGCGTGGAACTCACGCGTAAGCTTCAGCGCTAATGAAAGTGGGACAAAATGGGATTCAGTGGCCACACTCGCAACCTTTTTTTGTGCTTTCCTTTCTCATGTTTTAGCTGCAGGCTGCAAGGGGGTTGCGTGGAAGGCCCTGGATGAAATTGAATGAGGTCAGGTGACTACATGCTCAGGTGATGCTGACCCACGAAACCTTTTTTTCACACCATGGCGCGCGCGCGTCATTTCTCACACACTCGAGCTTGTTTGAAAGGTGGACCCATCCTTTATGACGTGGCCCGTGTCTTTTATGACCGTCGTCCTTGGCAACGACTCGATCAGGGACGCGTCCATTTCGGGTCGAGACGCGGCGCACCTCATGCAATGAATGCCCATCGGGCTTTTTGGCGCGTACACATGAAAAAAAAAACAATTACGCTGTATGTGCCTAGGCCCTCCAGGGGGGTGAAAGCAAAATATGAGAGCATCAAGGGGTGTGAGAAAAAAAATAAAGGATTTTTAGCAAAAAGTGTATATAAACACGGTGCCCCTCTTTCTTTCCGCTTTATTTTTTTTTCCCATCAGCAAATTTAGTTGACAAGACCCCCACCCAAGATGAACGCACAATTTGAAGGCATCCAAAAGGATCAAGACAACGACAATTACGTGGACTCGGACATGGTGACGCTCAATGGTTTCTCGTTTTGCGCGCGTCACGGTCTTGAGCTCTGTGACAAGGTAAGCCGCGTGTACGCGGGCGGGGTTGGTTTAGGCGCTGAGCTCCGAATTGAACGCGTTCTCCGCCCTCGCAAATAGTGCCCTACAGACAATCGCATGATCAACAATATGAATATTGAAGGCTTGCTGGAAGAAAAGCTCACCGCGGAGGAGCGCGAGGCCAAATGGAAGGGTGACGACCGTGAACCTTTTGTTGTCACGGGCTTGTGGACCAAGGTGGGCTCTGGCAAGCCTGGTTGTCTGGTAGGTGGACCTCCCAATTGGACGCCTTTTTCCGTGAGAATCTGGCCACTGACCTGGTTTTTTTTTCGTGTGTGATTTATTAGGCGCACAAGGAGGTGGCCTGCAGTGAGTGCTTCAATTGGGGCGACAAGATCCTCTCGGACATCCAAGGCGGCAAAAAGCGCGCCGCGCGCCGGGCTCGTAAAGAGAAAAAGACGGCCCAGTTAGACTAATTTGCTTCGCTCTTTTTTGTTTTCAAATCTCAACGCGGTCTTTACAAGAAATAAAAGCTTTGACTTTTGCTCTGAATACACTTTTGCTCAGAATACACTTTTTGTTCGAGCGCACGCGCCGCAGGCCCTTTTTTAAAATCCTTGCGCCAGCAGAGAATATTGTGTGACACATGCCCTCACGCTGGGTCCTGCCTCCTTTTTCCATTGTTGTGCACTCCTTGTGATTGGCGTGAGGAGCCCCAATGTGCCAGGGTCGTACGAAATGCTGGGCTGCAAATAAAATAGAAAAAGAAAAGAAAGAAACGATGCCATGGCTCATTGAAAAAAGCATCAAGAAGAGCCCAAAAGGACGTATTTTCTGCAAAAGCCATCGACCTAAGAAGCCATTTATTGGCCAACCTCCTCGGGCTATTGGGCCACTAGCGAGGCGTAAAAAATCCAGCGCAAATCAAAGGCGCGATGTTCTGGGCCTCGGAGGGCGAATTTGCAAAAAATAAAGCGGGGATCACTGCTCCCCATGATCTTTTTCTTGCTCTTTTCCTCGTTTTTTTTTCTTTGTCTTCCTGGTTTTGCCCTTTTGCCTTTTTATCTAGACGTTTGACACGATGAATACAGCCATGGAGGATCCAGCACGTGTGCGGCGCCGAGACCGGCTTCGGTCCTTTGCCTATGCGACGTCGTCGGTGATCAAGCAAGAAATTCAAAAGTATTACGACTCGCCGCCCAATTCCAGCGGGTCGTCATCCCCGTCGATATCTCGCTCCATGTCATCCAACTCGCTGCTGTCCACTCGGTCCGAGGCGACAAGTGACCCTGTCTCGGACAAACTGCAGTGTATCCTCTTTCCGACTTATGCAGCCTTGGTCCAGGACGACCAGCAGCAATATCGCTGGAAAACGAGGCTGATTGGCTGGACTTTTGCATTGCCCACGGGCGCCGGCCGTGTCGATCGCTGGATTCTCGGTAAAAAGAAAAAAATTGCCTTTTTTTTTTTTTGTTGTTGTTTGATCCGCCAGTCGACTCAATTCCTTTTTTCTCTGTCTCGCATAGCTGCTGGGCGCACGTATGGCGGGCTTGTGGAGAATTCGGACGAGGAGACGCATTTTTCGAATCTTTTGACGCAATTCCGGTGCCAGACGATGCGTGGCATTGACATGGTGATCAAGTGGACTAACGACCAAGTGATTGACTTTTGCAATTCGGGGCCTAATGGCCGATTTGAGCACACGTTGTATTTGGATCCGGTCGATTGCGACCGCGCGCCGAACCAGCAGCGGTGGACGCTGCACGCATCTTTCCAGGACATTGATCTGCCGCCACAACCCACTGTTGTCGACATCATCGATCCTCACGGTGTTTCTGTCATCTCGGACATTGACGACACCATCAAGGTCACGGACATCCTCGATGGCAAAGACGTGATTCTGCAAAACACGTTTTTCAGAAAGTCCAAGGAGATCCCCGGCATGTCCAATGTGTACCAATCGTGGGCCGCCGAGGGCTGCAAGATTCACTACGTCTCCAATTCACCCTGGCAAGTGTTCCCGGCCATCGATGAATTTTTGCGTGCCAATCATTTTCCTCAAGGCAGTGTCCATTTGCGTTCCGTGTCAACACAAGGTCTCATCCTCGGCAAACCTGGCCAACACAAGTACGAAGCAATCACATCCATCATCAAGGTAAAGAAGACAAAAAAAAACACGCGTCGCGTCGCTTACACGCGCTTTTTTCCCCATTTTTTGAAGGATTTTCCGCATCGCAAGTTTGTTCTCATTGGCGACTCGGGCGAGATTGACGCGGAATTATACGCGCGGATCTACCACGAGTTCCCTGACCAGATTGCCAAGATCTTTATTCACGATGTCACGAGCGAACGCGCGATGCACGCCGATCGCCAAGCGGCATCGCGCTCGGAGAGCCTTTACAATGGCGTGCGCCGCCTCGTGACGTCGTCATCGTCCAATTTGCGCCGCACAAACACCTCGGACCAGGCCATGGAAGCCCTCGCGCAGCGCGACATCCCCAAAGAACAACAAATCGCCATGGATCCACGCGTCCCAATCAAGACAAAGCTAGAACAGTTTGAACAGCGCATGAATCGCATCTCCACAGGCATGAGGCACGGCGTCTTTTCCGTCTTTAGCCTGTCGTCCCAATTGCTCCTGGTAAAAATCTTGAAAAATGCAATGATCACGCGTGCCTGTTCTCATCGCCCTTTTTTTTCAGGACCCCATTGTGAATGAAGAGCTGTACATGCAGAAACCCAGCTCGTAGACGCTCTTTTTCGCTCCATACCTTTTAGATACCATTGTTTGCTTTTTTTTTTATTATTTATTCGATCTTTCTCTATGTACAATCACAGTAAAATACACGTTTGGCTACTCTGTTGGTACCATGGATTTGCAAAAGAGCTTGAGACGGAAAGCATCGACGCCATTGAGGTAGTAGCGATAGAGACGTTTGTCTTTGATGAAGCCGAGACGCTGGTAAAGGGCGAGTGCGCCCTGATTGGTATATTCGGTCTCCAATACAACCTCGTCGGCATGCTGCTGCGTCATGGCCACCACCGCCTTTTCAACAAGCTTGCTGCCAATGGCTCGCTTTCGATAGTCGCGCGCCACGGCCAGCATGGCAATGTAGCCTCGTAGCCGGTCCTTGTGATAATCCAATTTGCAAATAATCACACCCACGATCTTGTCGCCGTCCATGGCCTGCACAGAGGAGAAAAAGAAGCAAAAAGAGAGCCACGTTTAAAAAAGAGTGTTCATCGCCAAACAGGACTGTTTGCTTACCAAAAAGCACAGCTTTGGCCAATTGTGGATAAAATATCGATATGTGTAGATGGTGTAAGGCTCAGATAGCTCATTCTCAATCATGTGGATGATAGAGGGCAGCTGGTGCTCGCTCTCGTAGCCAACGTACTCTATCGACGATTGAGACATAAATGCAAGGAACAAAAGTAAAAAGAACAAAAAAAAGGGCGCAAGGGCGGGGTCCCTCGATCATGTGCTCGCTCGAGCGGGGTTTTATATTTGCATCTCTCATGAAAATGCAACCGGCAAAGCGAATCTTTTTTGTCCCAGTGCGCGTTTCTGGAAAACAATGGCCGAAATAGCCAATTGGCATCTTGATTTTCTCGGAGGTCTTTGTGTCTCATTGCTTTTTTGCATGAACTTGTTGCACATGAGATACTGCAAAACCCGTGTGCACCAATTGGCAACCGTTTGTTGGCAATGGCACGCAACTATGGCCGGAAATGGTACAAAAAAAGGTTGAATTTGATCGCCTCGCGTGCATTTCACGCGTTTCACAAGCTGGTGTCGCCTAGTTGCAGTCAATGTGCGCTACGGGTGTTGCCCTTGTTGAGCGAAAAAAAAACCTGCTGGATGTGCCCTAATCACTTGGTTTCTATGCCGCCACAACCAATGATTCCGGCCACGCGACCCTCTCTTTCGCATTTTTCTTTCTTTTTTTTTTTTTCTGGCATCCACGCCAATCAGAGAAGTCCGGGAACTTTTCAATGGCAACATGTTTTCAATGGAAACATGTTTCAAATGCAATTAATGAGCATTGGGTCGGCAAAGATGCGCAAGATTGTTTTACAACGTTGGTGGTCTTTTTTTTTCTTGTCGATGGCCGCCGGCCATCCGAACATAAACGTGTCGCGACAGACCCATTGAGCACGACGCTTATCGAAACATGCATTGATTCGATTATTATTGAGGAGGTACAGGATGGCCATTGCCTGACTTTCACAAATGTCACGGGTAAAAGACGGCGTGCACAAGCCAGCGTTGCGTGTAACCCACACTGACCATCGCATTCGCGCTCGGGGGGTATAAAAAACTTTATTGGAGGATCATGGGGCTTTTTTTTTTGTTGTTGTTCATCATGGGAAGCGGGACCCGGTGATTGTCTCTCTGTTTTAGGGCTTGGCTATGATACGCCGTGTCGTGAGTGAGAAATTGGAGGAGAAACACAGACGAGATCAGGAATTGGAGTAGAAAAATAGTCGAGGACACACGCTCACGCTCGTTTAGCGTGAGAAGGATTCGGCAAGGAGGCGATTTTTTTTGTTGGGACATGGGGTATCAAAAATAAGGGGCGGGCGGGCATTGGCGTAAAATGATAATCAACAGTGACAAGAGGGCGCTGGTGAGTTGTTGTATTAGGCCCACTGGAGCAGATTAAATAGGTGTGTCTTCAATTGATGCAAAATGATGGGTTTGCCAAGGCAGGCGTTCATGCCAATGTCTTTGTACATTTGTTTTGTCTCGAGGTAATCGCAATGCGTGGTGACGGCAATAATGGGCACACCGCGATTGCTGGGAAGGACGAGGGCCGCGGACGGGTGATGAGGCGTGGACGCACGGATGCGCTTGGTGGTCTCGATGCCATTGAGCAGCGGCATGTCAATGTCCATGAAGATGGCATCATACGCGTGCTTCTCGAGGCATTGAAGCGCTTGCAATCCGTCGTACGCACAGTCCATGACCACCGCCTTGTCCATCAGCAGTGTTTCCAATGCCCGCTTGAGCAATTGCAGATTAATCGGGTTGTCATCGACAAGCAGCAGACGGACATACACATCTGTCAAGTTGAGCGACGACGGCGGGGGCGACGGAGGAATCCGTTGAATCAGCATGGCATTGTACGCGAAAGGAAAAATATAAAAAAGGACAAAAAGAAAGAAAAGAAAAAGAAAAAGGCCAATTCGTGGGGAAGGGAGCAAGGATAAAGTCAAGGAGGTTGGGGGGAGGGGGAGAGGTTTCTTTTTCATGGGCGACACCTCGGGGTCCTTGCGTTGTGCAACAGGTCCATGTGTCTCATTCTCATGCATTTACGGATATCGCGCGCGCGGGGGAGTCCGTGGGTCACCTGCTGCATACACCTGAGATCATCGACCTGCTCTGCACTTCCCCCATCCCCCAATTGCATCATTCATTGCAGATCGCACCCCCAATTCAAATAAAAATAGGCGACACGTAATACGTCAGCAAGAGGAATACGCGTTCAAAATGACTGTTGTTTCCAGGCCATTCCAGGTACACCTCAACGCCAATTTCAAACGCCGCAGTGCGCAGGGCAAACTCGAAGAAATTGAAATGGGAAAGCGGCATTGATTTCGCTTTTTTATTCTTTTCTTTGACTTTTACATTGAAAAAATGACGCTTCAGTGGACTGGAGCGTTTATTGCGAAGCTAGACGAGACGCTGGACCAAGGCGACAAGATTATCCTTCCTGCGAGTGCGCTGGAGCAGCTTCTTAGCAAGGCGTCTGGTGGAGATCTGCCGTCACCACTCACTTTTAGCGTCAAACACCCTCATCGGCCAGACCTTGTTATTCATGGCGGTGTGCGTGAGTTTTCTGGCGACGAAGGGCACGTTTCTGTGCCTCAGTGGATGATGACTGCGCTGGACATGGAAGAACAAGGCGGACGATTGATTGTCAGCGTGAAACCGCTGCCAAAGGGCACGTGGGCGCGTCTGCGGCCGCTCAGCAATGACGACTCGTCGGCGCCACGCATCAAAGATTACCGCGCGGCCCTCGAAAGCCATTTGCGCCAACATTACAACACACTCACCGCAGGACAGACAATCTCTTGTTCTTACGCATCATCTCGCTATCTTTTTCTCGTCGTTGATCTCAAACCCGCGCCTGCCGTCTGCGTCACAGACACAGACCTCGAGGTTGACCTCGAAGAAGACATGACGTCATCCATTGCCTCCGCAGCACCATCCTCCGTCTCGTCCTCCTCCTCTTTTTCGCATTTGTCAGCTCCATCACAGCCATTACCCGTCGCAATGGACCAGCACGTCCGTCAGACCATCACACAGGGACAATGGCAATACTTTACACTCTCTCTCACCCCACAATCAGCCAAAACGGCAATCTCATTGATCATTTCATCCGGTGACATTGGTAAAGTTTTGACCTTTTTTTTTATTTTTTTTATTTTATTTTATTTTGGGTCCCTACCCCCCAAAGATGTCGTCTTACCTCTTTTTTTATATATTTACAAACAGATGTGGTCATCGGGTGTGATCGCCTTCCCACTTTAGAGGCAAATGACGTGGCTGACATATCGTCCGACCTGGAGCGGCAACTGCTGATCGACCCCACCACTTTGGATGCCGGCACCAACACTGTGTTCGTTGGCATCCACGGCTACGCGACTAATTCCGAGTACAATTGGGTCGCCACGACCGCCACAGACGCCAAAAACGAGCAATTGGAGTCATTGGAACAAGAGGATACCCGTAACAAGCAGCAATGCAGCAATTGCCAGGCGTGGGTGCCCGTCATGTCGCTTGCTCTGCACGAATCCTTTTGCGCACGCAACAATATGCTTTGCCCCTGGGGCTGCGGAAAGGTGTTTAAGCGCGCAGACATAGACAATCATTGGCATTGTGATCTGTGCACCGTCATGGGGACAACACTCGATGGCAAGGCCAAACACGTGGCCTATCATCATACCCCGCACGCGTGCCACGCCTGCAACGCCCAATTGCCCTCCCTGCCCGCATTGGCAGCACACAAGCGCACACTTTGCCCCAGACGACTCATCACCTGCCGCTATTGTCATGTAAAGAAAAAGAAAAAAAAGAAAAAAAGAAAGAAAAAAAAAAAAAAGAGCGCGAGCCACGCGTCGTACACGCATTGAAGCTTATTTTCCTCTCTTTTTTTCAATTTTTTTATTTTTGTTTATTATTTTGCAGAATTTGGTGGCACAGGGTCAACCTGCGACGGATGCACGCGACCGGATCTTGGGGCTCTGTGAGCACGAAAGCTATTGCGGGTCGCGGACAATCCAATGTCAAAAGTGCCAAAAGTCGATCCCCATCAAGGACGTCCCCGTGCACGCCAAGATCCATGAGGTCCACCGCCAGCAGCAGCGCCTGCCGCCCATCTGCGGCAACAGCCAGTGCACACGTCCACGCGCAAACAACCGCCTCGGCCTGTGCCAATACTGCTTTGGCCCATTCTGGGTCACAGAAGATGATCCCCAAAACGTCAAGCTAATCCAGCGCGTCGCACGACGCTTGCATACCCAACTGACACACGGCTGCGGCAACGCTTGGTGTCAAAATCAGGTAAAAAAAAAAAAAAAAAATGGCCATTCATCGGCTTGCATTCGCGTCAAAATACCTGAATTCTCACTCGTTCTTTTTTTGAAAACAAAAAAAAAAGTATTGCGCGACATCCTCGGGCAAAGCGCAAGACGCGACGACAGCAGCAAGTACGCTGCTACCCATGATCAAAAAGCTGCGTGTGCAGCTGGCCATGCCCAAACCCAAGCCAGAATTAGACTTGTGCGTCGATGAAAAGACAACACGCGTGCGCTTCTTGGCAAACACGCTGCAGACCGGCTCGCAATACGGTGTCGACTGGTGCATCAAGGCATTGGAGGCCGAAAATGAAGATCTGGAACGGGCGCAAACGTGGCTAAAGAACAATGCACCTACACTCGCATAAAAAAACACGTAAATAAAGGCATGACATAATCAGCGTCTCCTGCCCATGGCTATTTCTCGCTTGCTCTCTCATCTTTTTCGTTTCTGCACGAGCATATTTGTTTTTTTTTTTTTTACGCGTCAATATGCGTGTTTTTCCCTTTTTCGTTGCATCAATACGTAACACTCTTTCTTGTTTTTTTTTAAAAAAAAATATTAAATGACGCGGTCCCTCTTTGCAGTGTGCCAGACTCGATCAAGTGACAGCTGAGAAAAATACCGGTACATTACCATGTTGTTCGACCTTGTGTCAGTAAATTTATGGTGCTGAAAAATGCATCAAATGCCAAAATTCACCAATTTTCGAATATTAGTTTTCTAACTTGCAGTTCTCTCTTGAACTTCTGCTTTATTTCCTCCAGACTTTGCGCCAATTTTCATCTGTGACAGTTTTTGGGTCCATTTTTGCATTGCTCAGATAAAAAGGCAGAGGAATCACGTTCGTTTAGAGGATGTCAAGTGGTTTCTCCACGCGATATCAATAGTTTGGCACGTTTTATGCATGGTTATTTAAGACAAAATCGAGATTTTTAATAAATAAGGTGAAAATAAAGCGCGAGCTTAGTAGGGGATGCCGTTTGTCAGCTTTTGGAAATGGTCGTACATGACGGTGCGCTGGTTTTCGAACGAGTCCTTGATGCGCATGAGGATAAAGTCCGCGGCCTGGCGCTCAGTCTTGTCGATTTGGAAACGCGAGCGCATGCGTTTGATGGTCTCGCCCTTGAAGCAAGGCAAGCCCGAGTCGAGCATGAGGGTGACGAGCTGCATGATGTACTCGGCGTACGGGCGGCACGCCAGGTACGATTTGACCATCAATTCCGAGAATTGGCGGAACGCCTGCTCCTGCGACCCGCCGCCCATGACCGTGATCATTTCCGTAGTCAGCTTGAACGGCGAGACCTCGAGGATGCCGCCACCGGGCGCAATGTCAAAGATAAAGCCAAAGTCGATATGGATGATGTGGCCATCGTCGTCCAGCATGATGTTGCCATTGTGGCGATCCTTGAATTGCAGCAAATACGAGATCAGCGAGTATGCCGCCACCGATTGCACAAAGTTGTTGCGCGCCTGCTGGAACGCAATGGTGTCGGGAGGGCCGTACTTGGCGACAAAGTAGTCAAACAGCGAATTCACCTTTTCACGGCCCAGCTGGTCACGCGAAATCGAACGTGGAATCACGTCAATCATGCCGCGCCCAGGTGCCGTCGCAACAACGCGGTACGGGAACACGTACAAGTCCAATCCGACGCTCGTGAAGATGTTTTTGAACACGGCAATCAATTGGAGCGCAAGCACGTCTTGACGACAGTCGTCGCCGACCTTGAAAATGGCCGCCTGCCACGTTTGAATCGTCATTTTGTGGTTCGCGTTGTGCTCGCCGCGCATCAGCGCCTGACGGTTCGCCTCGGTGTCTTCCACTTCCTTTTCAACCTTGAACGTCGCCATAAACGGCGCCTACAAAAAGCATGAAAAAAATAACGGTGAGTTTTTCTTTTTTTTTTCTTTTTTTATTTTTTTGTTTCTATTTTTCATTACCTTGGCGTGCGACTGCAGAGGGCGGCCAGAAGAACGATTGATGTCGACGACGCTGCCATCGGGATTGGTGGGCAAGTACACGCCGACATCCACTTGGATCTTGGCCAATTCCTCGTCCAGGCGTTTCTATGATTTAAAAAATACAGGTGGAAAATCAGCCATTGCCTCGTCACTGTGTTGCGTGTTGCACTTTTTTTTTTTTACCTTTTGGAGGGGCTTCTTCTCGGTCTGGCCATACTTGATGTACTCCTTGAGGTAGCCCGAGATGCCGGTGACCTCGTTGAAAAACTTGAATTCGCGCTCGTAAAACTCGCGATCGGCGCCGGTGAACGAGGCGGCCAGGTTGTCAATGACGCGCTCGAGGCTGGGCTTGAGCGAGTCTGGCTTGACGCAGTCCTTGTCGGCGTCGATGAAGAAGTTGGCCTTCATGTTCCAGATCAATTGGTGCGCAAACAGCTGCGACACCTGGCCGGCCTCCATGATGTACTTTTCCACATAGCCCAATTCGTCGTAGCGCAACGCTTGCACGATTTGAGGAACGTAAAAGAACACGGTCTCCACGGGGTAGTACTCGAGACTGCGCATGGCATATTGCAGGATCAAGGGATGGTTGTTGAACGCCGGCAGGAAATAATTGGCCGCAGTGATGGCCGGCACCGGTGCCCAGTATTGCAAGTACTACATGAAAGAGAAAACGGAATCAAATGAGCGTCCGCGAAATTAAAAAATTGAGGACAAAAGCGATTTTCTTTTGTTCTTTTTTTACCTTGAGGTCCAGATTGGCATTGGGGAGCAAGCGGTCGCCGAGCAAGATGACGAGGGCCTCCGGGATGTCGACGACATCGAGCGAGTTGTTGGCGATGAGACGGTGCAATTCGCGGTGGATAACGGGCAAGACGAAGCGTGTGTTCATCTGGATGGCAAGACGCGGCGACACGTCCCAAGCAAAGCGGATGATCTCCTTCCAAGAGTCCTCGGTGACAAAGGAGCGCTCGACGTGGCCGGTGAACAAGGGCGGGAGGCCATGACCGGTGGAATTGAGCGGGTTGCACCACACAGAGAGGCGCGTCAACTCACTTTCAAGGAAGAGCATGAGCAATTTGCGCGCGATAAGGTGCTGGCGCATCACATCGTCCTTGGTCTTGTCATTGAGGAACATGTACAAGCCGGTGCCAATCTTGGACGACGACGACGGCGTCGCATTGTGCTTCATGGGCGAGCTCGTCACAAGGTAGCTGAGATTCGGCGAATCGTTGGTCACCGAGTTGTAAAAATCGCTCAGCAGCTTGAACAACATCAGTGCCTGACTCTTGCGCGCGCCATAGTGCCAGCTACAAAATCAAAAAAAAAAGTGGGGTCAATCGCCAACTTTTTTCTTTTTTTCTTCTTTTTTTCTTTTTTTCTTTTTCTCTTTTTCTCTTTTTCTCTTTTTCTCTTTAATTGGTCATTACCGAGGCGTGAGGCTGAACCAATTGAACGCAGTGTCGTAGACGAGGGAGCGGAACTTGTGCTCGGCAAGGGCCTCCATGCGGCAGGATTGGAGCATCTTGAGGCCGAGGCGCAGCAAGAGGAAGCGCGGATAGCAAGCCAGCGAATGGGTGCACATGAGATGGGCGTTTTGGAACGACTCTTGGAGGAGGCGGGCAAACATGTTGACTAAATGCTTGCTGCGGTGGCGGATCGCATAAAAGCGGCTGCTGAGGAACTTGATCCACGTGATGTGCGGCGAAAACAAAAAGGTCGCGACGCGCACATTGCTGTCGCGGATCGCCATGTCCGACGGCGCGTACGTCATCTTGGCTTCGAACGGATGCTTGGTGCTGATTGGAAAAAAAAATAATGAATTGAGTGATATTTGGCACCAAAAAGCGAGTTGGCCTTACTTTAGCACGGGCGAGAACAAGCCCTTGCGATTCTTCTGAGCCCAGGCCCACATGGTGAGCATCTCGACCATCAGGCGATTCTCAACCTGCGGGCGTTCGACAATGACCCAATTCCACACGGTGGTACCAAGCTCGAGCGACTCGGGTGTGAACATGAGCACGGGAATGCGCACGAGATAGCGAATCAGATCAGGATGCACGTCCGGCAGCATCAGAATGAAGCCTGCAGCGCGGTGCAAGCTGCTCGTCATGCGCTCAACAGACACATCGCGCTTGTGCTTGATGTCATCCACGAGCTTTTGGAGCACATCCAAAGCAAAGTCCACTTGCGCATTGATGTCAATCTTGGCTGACGCGCCTAGAGGAAGACGGTGTCAGTTTTTTTCACTTGATTATTTTTTTTTTCTGTTTTTCCTCTTTTTTCCACGTTCTTACCCTTTTCTTCATAGACATCGTGCAAGTACTCAATGCCCATGATTTCTCCTGCGTGGTAGCGACGCGTGGTGAATCCGTCGACAAAGGTGGAAGCAATGTCGGGGTGGATGGAGGGCACTTTGGGGATGAATTCGTTCGAATGGTGGTTGCGCGTGGTTGCCTTGCCAATGTCGAGGGCCAGGGAGCGGCCGAGATGGCCCGTGTCAAGGGGCGTGCTGTCGCTGTAGCGATCAAAGCCGGCGAGGTACGACTGCAAGAGGCCGGCCATTTCGAGTGGTGCGCGATCGACGGCAAGATGGAGCCATTTGCGAGCGCTTTCATACAAATGCTGGCAGAGGTCCTTGCGGTACGTGTAGCTGTCGCCGAGCTGGATGGACACATCAATGCGCTTGGACGTGTACTTGTACACGGGCGAGTATTCGTCGCGATATTCGCCCTCGCAGCTGAGCCAGACCAATTGCACCAATTCCAGCAGCAAAGTGAGCAGATGCTTATCTGCAAACGACTGCGGGAATGACGACACAATGCGGTCCGTCGCCTTGAGCGCGAGCTGGTGCACCTTTTTGAGGCGATGGCAGCAAAGCTCCAAGAGCATGGACAATTGCTTGCGCAGGTCCGTCTCGAGGGTCTGCGTGGCCGCGCGATTGGCCGCGTCTTTGGTAAACGCGCTGGCAACGCGCTCGGCAATCGTCTCGAGGCAATTGGCCAGCGCACTCGTGTTGACGCCATCGTTCATAAAGTAACGCAAGACAAAACTGCAGTCACCCATCGTACTGCGCTTGATTTCCACGTGGTACACAGCGAGCGCAAACACCGTCTGCGCATAAGAGAAGCCCTTGACGTCGTACGACAGCGACGGGAGCACATTCAGCAGCTTTTGACGCATCGCGCTCACATCCATGTCCACAGACCCACCACGAAGCACCGAATTGTACTCGAGGTCGCTCTCCAGGTAGTTGGTCGCCGTGTCAATCACGAGAATCGGCGTCTTCTTCGCAATCACCGTCAACGACGCCTGCCATTCGCGAATCCACATGGATTCCGTCACAAACCCAAACACCACAGACAAGAACCACATGTTGCGGAACAGCGACACCAATTCGTCCGTGCTGTTCACGTGCGGGTTGAAATCACGGTGCGAAAGCAGCGCCTGCAGCGCGGGGCGCAACATCCCCAGCTTGGAAATCAAGGGCAAGTCATTGGATTTGCGTTCCTGCGCCATGTGTCGCTGAATTGCCGTGCCATTCTCCACAAACAGCGTCAAAAGGCTAATCAAGTACGTCTGGTACAATTCAGGACGGCTGGACAAACGAACAGCCAGGTCGTGCATCGCATTTTGAATCTGTATAAAAAATAAATTGAGCATATGAACAAAACAGATGCCCAATCGATGAGTTTTCCTTACCGATGTGGCCAGCTGCTTGTTGTCAATGGTGAGCGATTCGCGGCACAGCGTCGAAAAGAGCGTGACAATGTCTTGGAACACCTTGAGCGGCGACACAATGGCGAGATCCACCAGAGAAGACGTCAGAGACGCCATGGAAGCGATGGACAGGTTCTTGCGGCGGAGCAGGAGCATCGACAACGCCTGGGCCATGATCTGCATGAGAGAAAGAAAGAAGAAATAAGGAACATGAGCATAAAATTCGACAAAATTCGAGAAAAATAAAAAAATCGACCAATGTCTCTTTGTTTTTCCCAGAAAACATTACCGATTCGTCCTCGAGATGAACGGCAACACCGACAATGGCATTCAGAGCATTGGTAATAACTTGTTGCTTCTGCTGCTGGCTGAGATGCTCGCCGGAAGGCGCGCCTGTGATGACATGGCCGTCCGTGTCGGCCTCGGCACCGCTGAGACGCGTGATCTCGTTGAGCAACGCATACAGCGTCGACATGGCGGCCTGCGACACCTGCGCCTTGGGCTTGGACGACACGCATTGAGCAAGGCGCAGCACCGCGTACTTTTGCACAGGCACATCGCCCACTTTGAGCTCAAACACAGACGATGGCGTCGCAAGGAAGCGCGAGATCGTGTTGGTCATGTTTGTATTCATGTGCGGGAAGCTTGAAAAAAAATTGAGAGGAAAAAAGAGAGGTAAGTCTATTGAATTGGAGTCATCCATTGTGACAAATGCAATGGAATCTGACATATGGGGGTAACCTACTTGATCGACAACATGACAGCAGCATCCAAAGCCGCGGCCTGCGTCCACGCGTCGTGGGCGTCGGGCGAGAAAAAGAGCGATTCCGTCACATGATCCACAAGCACATTGTCCATCTCGCGCAGGTACACCGATGACAGCGCCGCGACGTGCTTAAAAAGAGGAAGAAAAAATGCGCGTTAGTCACGTATCCGCGTCACGGTCTTTTGCTCTTTTTTTCTTTTTTTTTTTTACCAAGCTGATGCCCATGATCTCGTGCATGTAAGCGTCGGGTGACCACTTTTGGCCATCCTCGCGCTGCTTCTTTGCAAATTCGCGGATTTCTTCGAAATAATCAATGGCCATGGCATAGACGGGGCGCAGCGACTGGGTGAGCTCGTTGGTCTTTGTGGCGGCATCGATAGGATGCTGCATGAGGATCGACCACGGACCGTCAATGGTGTCAAGCCAGTGGTTCATGCGATGCGCGTGCAACTTGATGGGGGCACTGGGGTCGGCATTGGCAATGACACGCGCAGTGACATTGCGCAGCACGAGAAGCCAATCATAAAGCACGCGATTGCTGCTGAGCGGCGTGCCCTGCTCGGCGTAGCGCGCGAGCACGCGGCGGCTGTACACAGACACGTCGTGGTCCTTGAAACATGTGCCAATCGCGCTATTGATCTGCTCAAGCAGCTGGTCGTGAATCAATTTTTGTGTGTTGTTGCACAAAATGACCAATTGCTGCGCGCGGCACAGGTACGGCGTGATCTGAAGAGCACGTGACAAGCCCGCAAGCGAAGGAAGAATGAACGACACCGTGAATTCCACTAATGCAATGAAAAAAAAAAAAATTAAACAAAGAATGCCCTTTTTCTCTTTTTGCTTTTTTTCTTATTGTTACCATCGAGACTGAGCTGCTGCATCAAGGAGCCAGCATACTTCCAGAGAATGCTGGTGATGCGCTCGTACACCGAGGGATTTTTATAGCCAATTTCCAAGAGGCCCGAGATCAGACTAAAGGCAATGGCGTCGGCCGGCGGCATGCCCTTGTTGAGAGTGACGGGCTCCCAGTCGTACACCGCCATGTAACGCACATAGGCCAGCAGGCGAGGAAGTAATTGCAGCTGACGCTCCTCGGACGCCTTGGTCGCATACTTGACAAGTGCCGCCATCGTCTGCTCGCTGTGTCGAGTCTATAAAGGCGAGGTTAAAAAAAAAAGTCGAGCCCAATTACCATCTTTCCCACCGACGCAATCGATCCGCGCGTGTAAATAGTGTCGTCGTCTAGGTTATCCGAGGGCACGGGAGGACACTTGGACAACAATTTGTCCACCTCGGTGTCGGTCGCTCTGGCCTTGCTATCAGCAAGCACCTCGGCGAGCCCAAGCAAGATACGCGAATGCAAATCAGGATCCACACTACAAAGAGGAAGTCTTGAACATCAATTCCACGCCCAGACAAGCACAAAAACACTTACGCCATAAGTAGATATCGCCAAGGAATAAAGAAAAAGAAAAAATGAAAAAACGAAAGAATAAAGAAAAAGAAAAAGCGAAAAAGGGGCGCCCCTGGTCCTTTATTTCTGTCACATGGAAAGATATTGAGGCAACTCCAAATATGGCAATGGCCAACGCGCTGCCCAACCCCACACTTTGCAAACTTTCAAATGAAAAACGTGCACATGCCAATTTTTGATGCCCTTTTTTTTATTTCTAAGTGAGCAACATCTTCATGTTTTCATAATACATCAGCATTGGATTCTCGCCGCTGCGCGTGGTTGTCTTTTCAATGTCGCCGTAGCGTTCACAAAAGGCGCGATGCGTCATCACCTTGACATTGCGGTCATTGCCTGCCCGTGCACCAAGGCACACAAGCAGGTACATGTCGCGCAGCAGCTCCCAATTGGTCGGGAAGAAAATGTCGAACCAGCCGGGTTGTACCATGTACGTGGAGCATGGCACCATAGTGCCCTTGTATCGTGTTTGGACAACGGGCGCGTCGACGCCCGGGATCGCGTCGGGCAACGACGAAAAGTCGGACAAAATCAGCCGATGGCGGGGGAAATGCTTCTTGAGCGTCTCCAAAAACAAAAACAGCTTGGTGGGTATGAATTCAGGTGCAGTCAGATTAGGCGCCAAGGGCAGTGATGTCAACAGCTTGTACCAAAGCGAATTCGCAAGCACAGGGCTGCGATACCGTGTCTGCTTGCGCGTCGCAAGGAACCGATTGATCAACGAGTCCTGTCCAACAGGCTCGTAAAGCTCGCTGTAGTCGCCCTTGCTGTCAATGCTCACAAGCGCCTGGTAAGGCTTCAGCGTTTCCACGTCGTAGCGGATCAAGTCGTGTGCGAAATTGTCCTAATAAAAAAAAATGAAAAGGTGAGACGCGTGGCGCGCCATGGAGCCCAATGGCAGGCAAAAAAAAAAAAAAAAAAAAAAAAAAAAAAAAAAAAAAAAAAAAAAAAAAGAAAAAAAAAAAAGGGCTTACAATGACCTCCATGCCCAAGAAAAAGCACATGTCCGGCACGTGGATGTCCCAATCAAAGATGCTCTTGTTGATGATCTTGACGCACTGGTGCTGCTGCGACAAGTCGCGCACATCCTGGCGCTCCGATTGCCTCTCAGCCAGCTTGGATGAGATCTCAATAATGTTGTATTGCGTGCGCTTGTACACCGACGGCTCGTATTGCTGAATATAGTCCAGAATGTTCATCATCAGCGTGCCATTGCCCGCACCCATCTCGTAAATGATCAGATCCTTGTGTGGATACAAATTCAGCTTGTATTCAGACACCATGTACTTGGCCACCGCGTACCCATACCATGGCTACGAGTTCAAACGTAAAAAAATAGAAAGAAAAAGAAAAAAGGCGTCAATTTCCATAATGATGGAGTGCAAAAGAGGCGCGTCTTGAGCCCCTCTCGGAATGCATGTCGCTCGCGCTTTTTTTTTTATACTGACCTTGAACAGCTCCGTGGGGGTGTGCCACACTTGCCGTGAGATTTGATCGACATCATCGGCGTCGGCTTCCATGTCTCGGTACGTGTTTGCCAAAATATTCATGAATTCAAGGTGATCGCGCATTTCATTGAAATCAAAGTCGGTTTCGGGTGAGAAAATGACGGCCTGTTTGGAAAAATAGCCATAGTTGGGGTTGTACAGCGAATTGTCGATAAAGTCGCGCACAAGCATATTGGTACGTGTTGGAGGCGCCGTCCCAGACGCCACGTCGTGCGCTGTCGCACGTCGGTACTTGAGCCGCTGTTCCAAGTCTTCCGTGTCATCAGGGGGTGTGAGAAACGGCAGCAAAAATTGTGTGCGAGGATGCTGGCTGGCCGACGAGTACGCCTTGGCACCCGACATGGCCGCGCAACGCGCGGCGCGCGACCATGCAGACGGCCTGGACAAGGAAAATAGAGCGGGGGACGCAAAAACGCGCATAGGAACGAAAGAAATGCAAAAAAGGTCAAAAAAAAAAAAAAAAAAAAAAAAAAAAAAAAAAAAGGAACCCTCGCCTCATTGGCCGATGGGCGCCATCCAGACTCCTTTGATCACATTGGACGTGTTTCATCGAGCTGACCAGGCTGACTGTTTATATTTTTTTGCGAGGCCACAGGGCGCGGTGTCAAAATTGATCGCCGCTTTGCCTGGCTCCAAAATTGAAACAAGTTGGTTCATGCGCCCCTGCGCTCATTTTTTTTTTTTCTTCTTGTGCCTACATTGACCAACATGCCACGCTTGCCTGGATTTTTTGGTTGCTATGATAAGAATAAGCACCTTTTGTGTTCAAATGACGTGGCCTGTAAGGACGCACCAGTGTTTTCCATACGATATACTGTATACAAAAAAAAAAAAGACCCTGCGTGAAAGTGGCGCTGCTGCGCAATTTATGCTACAAATAGCGAATGACCTGTTGCTTTGGCTATCATACAGTATGATATGCACCACAAATTCTGGTCGCCAGGGTTTTGACTAGGTCAGTACAATACAGTATGATTCTATGATAGGATAGGTAGGACATTCTCTCGTTCTCAAAAAATATGATACGTACAGTATCATAAGCCAAATTACTGTAGTAAATACTGTAAGATGCCCAAAAACCCAAAATTGTTGAACAATACAGTGATTTGACCATCATATGATACTGTAAATACTCTATACTGTATCTCTTGCAATTTTTCGTGGATCACACGATCACCGTGAAAGTACGTAGCACCATTCGATAGAGACATGCACGATGAACAACGACATTCGCATGATGCTTGAAAAAGTCATCCAAACATTTACGTAATTTGTTTTTACCAGTAATTCCATTTTCTCGACAGCGAAAAGGACGATCCATGATACTTTAGCGTGTCGTAAGAAGCAGTTGAAGCTCTATGCCTCTATCGAATGAGACCAGTACTTTTTTCATCGATGGATGGCTAAAACTCGCAGAGAAATTCACTTTTCCATCAAAATCTTTGATCGCGATTTGCTGCTCGACAGCGCACAGCGGTCTAATAAGCTTGTACGTAATTTTTTATTCCAATTTTACAGTAGATGCTCGTTACTGTATAACGGCATTCAGAAATCTTATAACGGCACAATTTGAAAATTTTGCTTGGCAGTGTGTAACCAAAAATGTCACGTGTGAGCGAGTATATAACGGTTTTTTGCAGTGATTTTTATAACGGCGTCGATCAGCTTCAATGAAATGCCGTTATAAAGAGTGCCGTTATAACGAGCATCTACTGTACTACTGTACAGTACTGTAACAAGCAGGTGACAAAAGCACCATGAATGGGATGACTTGCAGTGGCGCCAGCTTGGGTTTTAACTTTTTGCATCGGTCAAGATTTCACCAGGCGGCAGCCCACCACTCAGCGCACAAAAACGTGCAAAATAAAAAAATAAAAAAATAAAAAAAAATCTTGAGTCGGCGCAGCAAAAAGGGCTTGAGGATGCCATGCAAGCTGGTGATGATCTGGTCCTCTTGCTCTTCCTTCAAGATGCGCTCTTGGCCGCTCTTTTCGTTGATGTCCGAGAAATTGAACCTGGAAAACAAAAAAGATGAGACGGCCGCCATTTTCCCTCCTGATCACCCTCTCATTCCCCTCGTACCAAGACTCAAACATGTCTAAATTGTCAAAGATATCCGGCAAGAGGTAATTGAGCAACGACCACAGTTCGGCAAGATTGTTCTAAAAGATAAACGCGTGTATTGGGGGTTTAAGCTTTTTTGTTGCAAGTTTCGAGCTGAAGTCGATGGAACTATTTTTGAGCAAGGTCGGCCATGCAGATGGACAGATGAATACAAAATAGTACAAATTGGAGGTTTTTGGCATTTTCATGTCCAAAAAAATCGGGCGGGCCAATCTCGAGCAGTGATCTGTAGTTCATCTCGTGATGCAACTTTCATCGGCGGGCAGGTAGGCTGTAAAAAAAATTCTGGAGGCACAGCAGGCTGGCAAAGTCTGAAAACATCAAAAATCCATACGTACGCGTGTCACTTTTGTTGTGCGCTACAGTAGTATTGTGTATCGCAGTGTTTTTACCACAGCCATCATCAGCCCGTCGCCCCGCTCTGTCTGAACTGTTTACTGTAAAAGACGTGCATGCCAAGCAGGAAGCAGCAAAAGTGGATGCACAAAGCACAATGCTGAAAAGGTTATTAAATTTTCGCTTATGATATGGGTACGTATTTTCTTGGATCTGGTTGTCCGATTTGCGTCAAGTGGACGTGGATAATGTAACAGCAGCATTTTTGTACAGTATGATAATAGAATTAGTAAGCACGCCAATTGCTACAGTATCACGCGCATTCACGCGTCGCGTCGCGCTTTCGGGCATAATGGCGCACATTTTTATCTTTCGGACCAGGGAACAATGGCTCATTTTTGCTTGGAATACCGATGGCGCTTGTGCGCGACATGCGATGCACGTTGGGGGTGCAATGCATTGGTTGGGGAGAAACGGGGGGCCAAGCATGCATGGTGCTTGACGAAACACAAAGGAAAATTCGGGATTCAAAAGCCAAATGGGGTAGTGCAAAGCCGAAGATGGCGCCATGGCGGGCTATAATTTCACACACGCTCTTTTTTTTTCCAAGCGATTCTTTTCTTTTCCCTTAATTTCTCTTTTTCCATTTTTTTATCTGTTTCAACAATGGTAAGCCTTGCTTTTCTCTCCTGGATAGATAGGACTCACTAGTATTTTTCTTTTCCTATAGACTGTCCAAGTTGGTGATACGGTAAGGGTTCTTTTTAAGACTTTTTTTTTACTGCTGGACCTGCTGACACGCGTCTTTTTTTTGACAGATTCCTGATGTCAGCCTGACGTACGTGCCCTACAACCCTGATGAGGAGTTGCAAGCGTGCCCCGTTCCCGTGCCTTACAAGCTGCACCAAGAGCTCAAGGGCAAAAAGGCGGTGATTGTTGCTGTGCCAGGTAAAACGATAAAAAAAAATCAAATGCATGGGTGTTTGGGCTGACCACATCCATGGGTTCAGGCGCCTTCACGCCCACCTGCTCGCTGCAGCATGTGCCTGCTTTCATTGAACAGGCTGACAAGTTCAAGGCCAAGGGTGTCGATGTGATTTTGGCCACCGCCGTCAATGATGGCTTTGTCATGAACGCGTAAGAAGAGGCATCTCCGAAATGAATTAGCGCGTGCTCACCTTTTTTTTTTTTTTTTTTTTTTGGGGGAAAGTAAGGATCAATTGCTCCCGGTGGAGCACGTCTCTGACCGTGTCTGGCACCGAAAAAAATCACAATGCTCACTTTTTTTTCTTGAAATAGGACCCTGGGTGGCAAGGACAAGGTGATCTTTGCGAGCGAGGGCGGCTCTGGTTTTTACGAGAAGCTTGGCCTTACTTTGGACCTGACGGCCAAGGGCATGGGCATCCGCAGCGAGCGCTTTGCTCTCATTGTTGATGACTTGAAGGTCACCTATGTTGGCGTCGAGCCCGCTCCCGGTCTTACCGTCTCGAGCGCTGAGAGCGTCTTGGACCAATTGTAAATGCAAAAAAAAAGTATGACAAACGACGGCGTCGCAGCACGCATACGTCGATTTGTACTTTTGAAAATAAAAGAGCCCAATGCGTGTTCTTTGTCCATGAATTTGATTGTGCTTTTGCGGGGTCACTCGATCATGTTTTTCTTTTATTGGTATTTCCGCGATGAATGTTTGATAATTGGGGGAAAGGGGAAGAATGTGACGAGAAACGATCACAGGCATCTAGGCATCAGTGCGCGTAGCGTCGTAGCGGTAACCCTGTTGCTTGAGCGGCTCGTCCAGGACCTTGATATATTCATAGTAGGATTTCCATGCCTTGTCGCCCTCACTGGGCGTCAGATGATGCTGCTCAAGGCACAATTGCATGTGTTTGCGGCTATAAAAAGAGAATTGGGAAAGGGAATGAGCAAACGCGTCGCCATTTACAGCCAATGGGGCTTACATTTTGCCAACATCGCGCATGCGGGTGATGAGCTTGGCAAACAGGGACAAGGAGCGGAAGAACTTGAGGGCAATGGCCAAGTCTTCCTCGGTGGACGCGTCGGCGGCGCGCTGCAAGCAATAGTCAATGCCATCGGCATGAATGCGGTCGGCCACGACCGTCTGCGGCACCTTTAGGGCGTCCTGCTGGTGCTTTTCGTCCGCGAGCTTGAACGTGGAGCACATCAGACGTGTCAGTGCGAGCGTTTTGTCCATGGAGCGTGGACCGGCATTGACGTGCGTGGCAAACGACTGGATCAAGCACAAAAATAAAAAAAATAAAAATCGGTGAACGAGTGGACATTTGCCATTGGACGTTTCGTTTGGCCCATTTACCTTTTGAAGCACCTCCAGGTACAATCTGCAAACGAGCTCGGTGGTGGTGGGATTGCCGGGCAGGGCGGTGGCCAATTCCTCGACGAGGGCCTTGACAGGGATCTTGACGTCGTCGGTGGTGTGCTCGTCCCATTGGTCAAAGAGAAGCGTGCCTTGTTCCATGGCAAGGACGCCAGACATGAGCGCGCGCGCGTATGTAATGAGCAGATCGGCACGCGCCTCGGATGTGCACTCATCGTCATTCACCTCGTGCTTCACAAACAGCACAAAGTCCGATTGCGTGGCGTGAGGGCACGTCATGCACAACGACTTTAGCTCGCTCGTCGTGAACACGTGCTCTGAGAACAAGCTGTAAATGTCGACAAGAATGCCAAATGCCTGCCAAAAACGAAAAAAAAGAGAGAAAAAAAGGAAAAACGCGTCAGTGGCCATGTTCAATCACGTAAAAGCGTGTTCGTGCTGACCAAGCGGCGGATCTCTGGCAACGGCGTCACATCAGCCGCCTGCTTGACAAATTCGAGACACTTTTCCATGAGCCAATCGCGCTGGTCCGTCAGCAATTTCACCGTGTTGTCGATGGGCTCGCCGTCGACGACTTGAGACGTGCGCCACACCAAGTAGTGGAACGAAATGGCAAACGATGAACGCGCAAGCTAAAGAGCATGGACAAGAAAAATGGCCATTGAGAATCCCTTTTTTTCCCATTTTTTCCATATTTCCCCATTTTCTCTCTTACATCGGCTTCATCTTCATAGCCCAAGGAGGCGCGATCGACGAGGGAATGGATCATGGCGGTGGCGCTGGAGGCACCCTGCAGCTCATTGTCCATAGTGTCACAAATGTCGGCCATGCCGATGAGATGGTCCAAGCGCTTAACAGCGATGGTGACGGCGTGCGTGTCGTCGCGCGAGAAACGCGCCGTGTACAAGTCCTTGCCCTGGCACGCATCGCGCAGCTGGCCAATGACCTCGAATTGCAATTCATTGATGATCGGCTGGCTGACGTCCGACATGAACGTCGTCTTGGTCAGGTGCTGGATCGCAAGCGCGCACTGCTTGAGCAATTCCGGGTGTGTCATGGTGGTGTAGATCACACACAGTTGCTGCAGAAGCTCCTTGTACGACTAGCGAAGAGAAAAAAAAAACGAGCACAATCAGCTGTTTGTATTTTTTCCATTTTCTTTTGCACACATTACGTCTTCAATGCGCATTTCCAGGTACACGTTGACATTCATCAGGGGCGGAACCTGCACGAGCTGGATGAGGCGGCAAGTGTCGCCGCGGTACTTGCTGAGGAGCTTGGGCAACGATTGGACGAGATGGTTCGAAATATCGTTTCGTTGGATTTCCACTTGGGCCTCGTCCTGCAAAAAAAAAAAAAAAAAAAAAAAAAAAGGGGTTTTGGTCAAATCTCTTTTGGTTTTTTTTTTTT
>KV441880.1:484497-504477 GCA_001650995.1 Gongronella sp. w5
TCCAAGTCGTTTCCAACCACAATGAGCATCTGGGCCAAAGAGTGCATCAATGCATCATAGCGACAAGAGAGACACGTGCAATACACAGAAGCTTGCGGCAAAAAAAACCCCCCCGCTTTTTTTGTCCGTCCCTCGTTTCTAACGAGAATGAGCATAGGGCCAAAGAGTGGTTCAGTGCATGATTTCGAGAAGAGAGACAGATGCAATACTGTATGAGTAGGGACTTGCGGCTGTGAGAAAAAAAAAAAAAAAAGGGACTTGCGGCACCAAAAAAAAAAAAAAAAAGCCAATTTAAGAGGCGCAAGGCTTTGCATGCATTGACCTGCCCCTTTTGGGTGAGTGTTCCAGGTTTTAAAACAGCCGCGTTCGTATTAAATTAAGCTACCGCGTTTTGCTACTTTTTTTTTTTTCTTTTGTTCACACTTCTTCATGCAACGACATGAGAGCCAAAAGACAAGCATAGTGCCTATTGCGGGCGGTGGCTTGCGTCCTTTTTGGACTAGGTCCCGAGTCAAAAATTCGAGCCAAAAATGGCAACCAAAAAAAATTTTTTTGAGAAAAAAAAAAGTATAAAAGGAGATCCTTTTTTCGCTCTCTTTCTCTCTTTTTTTTTCTTTAGCAACGGACTCAAGATCTTTGCAGGATGAGGAACCCGGGCCTCTCATTGATCTCCAACGCCACTACCAGATTTACCTGGGGTGATGCTCGTGGTCTGCAAGGCTCACCTAGTGTTGGCCCCACTAGGTGGGAAACTTGTACGATGTCATCAGCACGCTCCACCCTCGGCCAAAAGGCCTCCCCCACAATTCAAATATCAAATGAAAAAAAAAAAAAAAAACTTGAACACTTGTCCTTTTCAGTGTGTTCTTGTCAGCGTGACCAGTTTGTGCTTGAATTCCTGGACGATGAAGACTTGTTTTTCTTGCGTTAAGCAAGCTCCTTGTTGTCATGCCGTTACTTTTGTATCCCTTTTAAGTAGAAAAGTCATTTTTTGTCCTCGTTTCGTCACCAAAAGATTCCCGAAAAACCAAAGCCGAGAGCTAGCTGTCTGAATTGTTTTGCAACGTCGACATGGCGTCGACATGGCATGTGTGGCGCTAGACATCGTCCTTTTGGCGCTCACTTGCTTTCAAAAGCGTTTTTCTCTGTCAGTTTCTGTTGTTTCGCCGCGAAACTAAGTTCAAAGGATAAAGGACAATCATGCGCATCTTTTGGTATCCAGGGCAGCAGTGTAGTTGGGTGAAACTGGCAACCCTTTTAGCATGAAGGTGCCTGATTCGGTCGTTTTGCCAAAAAGACGCTCATGGAGTCCATGGAGACCGCCATGACGCCTATAGCGCTACTTCTTTGGACCACAAAAACATAAAAACAGGGTCTTGAGCAAGAAAGCAAACAGGCATGTTTATTTAATTAATAAAGCTGAAAGTGCCACTTTGACCGTTATTTGACGTTGCCCTTGCAAAAGCCCATGGAGTCAGCATGCCATGCGTGCCCTTTTCAAATAAAAGTGAAGCCCTCCGTTGCCCAGCGGCTAGAAAGATTAAACAGCCCGACACCCACCGAAAAAAAAGAAAAAAGCGGACAAAGCAGAGGAAGTAAGAGAGTGCAACTGGTAGACCCGTGGATCAATGGACTTGTTGACGATGCTCAGGCACCACCTGTCAGAGGTCCACTTGCCCAATCTAGCAACTGTCAATCGGCGTTTGCATGATACCCAGATCAAAAAAAAAAAAAAAAAAAAAAAAAAAAAAAAAAAAAAACGAGCGCTGATGAGGCGTTTTCTGCAAGTTGTGCCATCCGACCTGCCCAATACTGAGCCACATCTGAGCAGACTCACTCGTCAACAAGGCCACTCGTCACCAGGTGATAGTTGGAGCCACCGTCGCGATTATGTGAGCCGTGATGGCAAGAACAATAGCTGCAAATGCACGTTTTCCGAGTTTTTGGGACAATGTGACGCGCTGACAGCCCTGAATTCCTCTTCAATTAGCGGGAAACAGCAGTGTCAGCTGTGGAAAACGCCTCAGGCTGGCGAATTTAAGCATCTTCCGGCGCGTTCTAGACAAGTACAGCGAATGATTAAAAAATCAGCACCACTCGACCATTTATCAACAAACAGAGGACAGCCATCCGCTTTGAAAAGATACACAAGATGGTGGTGCCTTGGATGTTACCAGAAAACGATCGAGATCCGAAGTGCAATGAGCACTCAAAGGTGCGAAAATACAAAATGCGGTTATTTTTCGTCGACTTCTCCTTGAGACGAAAAAAAGAGGCAATTTGCAATATGCGTTCACCATATGCGTGAATGGCGTTGGCGATCTGAGGATCTAAATCTCTCCATTTTCAAGTCCTCATCTGCACCCCTTTGAAAATTCGTCATTTTGAAAATCGCCCGTTGCACGCCATCCAGTGACCGCAGCGCGCCAAGTCTTGGTTCATTTGGACGAGAAAGCGTGCCATTTGTTGATAAAGCGAGGAAAATGGCCTTGTAGGCCAAAGTCTTTGAGAATTGATCAAAAGAGCTAAATTAAGCAAAATATGCCATTTTCTCGGTGACCCAACTCATTCATGTCCAGGTTTTACAGCGCAACGCGCGACACCTTCAACAAAAGCCCAATCCATATGCCGCAAGCTGGATGTACATTAGCTGAAAAAAAGCGCCAAATGGGCATAAAAGCAGAAATTCCAAGATGCGGGTGCTGCAATGAGCCGATTTCTGGGCAAACTGAATAAAATCGAGGCAAGTCGAAGTGGTAAAACCGGATAACAACTTTGTTGAAAGGTGCCCTGGTGCGTTGTCCAGAAGGACCTGGAAGAATCGTTAAGCTTCCTTTGAAAAAGCGCGTTCCGCAGCAAAACATCCGTCCATGACGACCCATTCAATGGTACGCTCTCCGAGCCTTATTTAATGACCAGAAAGAATGATTTGCATACACGTAAAAGGGCCCTGGGATTGCCTTTAAGGCTCTTTTTTGGCGCAGTACGGGCAAAAATGATCTGAAACGAAGGAAAAAGGGGTGATGGGGCAGCTGATTTGTCATCGGTCCTGGAAATGCAAATAAAAAGGGGGTGCAGCAAATCATGCGGAACTTTCACGTTTCTTTTCCCGCCCTTTCTTTTTTTTTTCTTTTTTTTTCGTTTTTCGTTTTTTCGTTTTTTCGTTCTTTTACCTTTTTGTCCATGTCACTTCCCACAGCCGAGTTACACGATATTCTTACTGCAGTAGACCAGGTGGTTGCCAGTCGCACGCCGGTGAATCCGGTGGAGCGTCTCGTTGTCGATGAAACGTGGAATAGCTTTTACACGGTGCGCGAGTGTCTACAACAGCCGCCCACGGACCCGACCCTGACCCAAAAGAACCTGACGGCCTTGTATCTGCAGCTCTGCCGCCTGCACCATCTACTTCAGCAACAGCAGCATGAGGACGATGTCCTGGTGCACCGTCTTGGTGCCATCATTGAACAAGGCGTGGGTCCGTGTCTTTCGGACGCCAGTGCCACTAGTCATTCGATCGCTGCGGCAAGAAGTATGTCGCCGTCGCCACCTGCATCGCCCACGTTGGCAGTAGCTTTCCAGGAAGGCGAACATGTGATCAGCCAGGAGCAATTGCAACGTGTTTTGGCCGGATTTGCGCCATCCGGGCTTTCCAACGAGCAATTGGCACACGATCTTGTCCTGGACCCCGAATACACCGTTAAACCGGCGCAGAAACATCCTCTCCAAGCGCGCGTCGAAGCAATTGCCAAGCAAGCATTCTATGACCAGATAGATGCCGCGTACGAAGACGAAAATTACGATCAGCTGCTGCCTCTGCTTACGGATCTCAAAGACCGCCTGCTCGCCCTGGCACCTGACCGCACTCGCGCACAACTGGACGACAAATTCGATCTGCAATTGGCTCGCCAACAAATGCAAAATCCGCCGTTTTTATGGCGTGACTGGGCGCTTGACTTTGTCGACACCATGGCCACCATGGTTGCGCCTGTGCGCGACAGCGCCATCCAGCAATTGCGCTCCCACATCAACAGCAGCTCCACAACAAGCACGCCTGGCCAGATCTTTGCAGACATCATGGCCATGCTGGAGAAAATGTCCATGGATTTGGCCAATTTCCGCCTCCAATCACTGCGCCCGCACTTGCTACCGATCGCCGTCGACTATGAGCGTGGAAAATTCTCAAAAGCGATTCAAGAAAGCAACGTCGGCCTCGCAAACACGCGCCAATGGCTGCAAAAGAGCCTGCACGGCGCCAATTTCACGAATGACGCGGATTTACGCCAGAAAATGAGCTATGCGTACACGCAATTGGTATCTGCATCCTCGGCATGGACGCGTCTCACGTGCCCCGAGACATGCTTGCTGGATTTGGACCGCGTGGTGCAATTTCAAAACAAAGTGCAAACCATGGTCGTGACCGCGTGTCTGATGCTGCTCGCCCAGCAATTCAACGCCAATCAACAACAACAGCAGCAGCAACAGCCGCAACAGCAACAGCAGCGTCAGCAACAGCAGCAACAGCTTGCACATCGCTTTTTGGATCTTTTGGACGAGACAGACCCACCAACACGGCTTGCACACCTGTCTGCTGAGCTTGAAAAGCATGTCTCCGAGGCGCAGCGGTCCATGTGTCAGCGCATGGTCAGCAAGACGCTGCAGGAGTCCGATCCTGTGTTCCAGGTCCTGTTTAAACGCGTGACAGCAAGCATTCGTGCATTTCTCGCCACAGGCAAGCTTGTTCACGATGCAAGCCTTGCTCCCATCCGCGACCCGCTCACACGCCTTGTCA
This sequence comes from Gongronella sp. w5, assembly GCA_001650995.1. NCBI lineage: Eukaryota > Fungi > Mucoromycota > Mucoromycetes > Mucorales > Cunninghamellaceae > Gongronella > Gongronella sp. w5. The sequence continues at coordinate 489,287 of KV441880.1, forward strand.
AGCGCATCGCCCTCTTTGCCCACTACAACGAAAAGGTCTATGAAACATGGTACAGGGACCTGATTGCGTCCATAGATCGTCCCCAGGCCGTCTAAAAGGAGTCAAAAAGATACCCCCTACCAACAACGAAGAAGCAAAATCATGCATAGAGATAAAGAACCTCGGGCGCGCATTGCCGCGCCCTTTTTTTGTACGTAAATTTTGTGTCATTAACCAGGTTACTGGGCATTCTTTGCGTTTTCAACCACGATTCAGAATCAATTCAGCCGGCTCCCGCAATGGACGAAAAAAGAAAGGGGTCCGCGCGCTTGGAGCCCATTGAAACCAAATTTGGGGACAAGCAAGAATCGTTTTCTTTTTTTTTATTTCTCGAGGCCCTATTTTCATTTTATTTTATTTTATTTTTTTGCGAAGAGGAGCTTACATTCCATCTTTTTTTTGCACTTGGGGCGCGTATCTCATTGTTTACCACGTACGTGCATAGCATGCATTGCGTGGATAAAAGAGTTCATCCGAAGCCGGTTACTTGCTGCACGAACAAAGAGATTTATAAAAAAAAAAAGGGGGGTCAGAGAGAACCAAGACGGTCGTTGATGCAGCCAAAATGGGGGCAGAGGTCGAGAAGCAACAAAAAAAGGGGAGGGAAGGGAGACAGGGGAGAGGGAGAGTCAGCATCGGGACGCGCCGAAATTCCGCGTTTCGCTTATTTTATAAATTGGAGGCCTGCAAAGTCCAATGTTGTCTCTTTTTCTCAACATGCAATTGTTTCTCGTTCTTTTCAGCGCCATCCTAGGCGCAATGGCCGCGCCTGACATGATGCGGCCCGTGGATGACTATCGAGCACCTCAAAAGATTGGCTTTGGCGCTGTTGGAGGTGGATCATCGCATTATTTCTGGGTCCTGGAGATCATGGCGCAACTGGAGCAACGTGGCCATCAGACCACGTTATACACCAGAGTAGGGCAACCACAAAAAAAAAAAAGTTGACCATAGTCATCCTAATTCCTTGTTTTCAGGGTGAATCAATGCGCTTTGCGCGCGAATACGGCATTGACGCGCACTTGGTGGGCGGGACAACAAACTTTTTGAATACCAAAGGCAACGACACTCGCGTGGCAAAGGGAATGCAGCATCAAAAACCGAATTTGCTCGAATTTGCATCCCGTCTCTTGCCCATGATTTTGTCCATGTACCCGGAAGGTAAAAACACGCCTCTTTTTATTTTTTTGTCGACTCACCCATGGATTTATATAGAGTACACCGAATATGAACGCGTTTTTGCCTCAGATGACGCGCCGACACTCATGATTTGCGATTCGTTTGCCATTGCGTGCGTGGATGCTGCCGCAAAGGCCGGAATTCCTGTGGTGGTGACTTCCACCATGGCATTCACAAAGGGTAATAAACGGAAGGAAGAAAAAGGAAAAAAAAGGAGGAGAAAAAAAGAAAGAAAAAAAGGGAAATAGAAATAAAGGCATTGACGCGAACGCGCGTCGCATTGGAATTATAGATGCAAGGACGTCTTATGTGACGACGGACATCCCATCGTTCCATCATCCAACCATTGAGACCGCGACACTCATGGAGCGTGCGCAATATCACATTGCCAAATGGATCATGCATTTCAAAATCACACAACTCAATTTGCCGGCGTTCCAATTCCAGCGGGACCGAGGGATCCCGCTGACCACCAGCATATACGGTGTTCACGCGCATGCATCGCTCAAGCTCATCAACAATTTGTTTGGCTTGGAAGCTGCGCGCCCGCTCGGCCCACTCGTCGAAATGATTGGCCCCATCATGCGCCAATCGTACGCGCCATTGACGGACGAAATCAAGGCCTTTTTGGACGCGCACACACGCGTCGCATACGTTGCATTTGGCCAGCACGCGGTGCCCTCGGAGGAAGACACCGTGTGGATTGTGCAAGCTCTGGAGGAATTGATCAATGACGGCGAACTTGACGGTGTGTTGTGGGCATCAGCACCCAACCACCCCGCCGTTGCCCCTAAAATTCACATCGACACCCAAAATCACTTTTTCATCGCTTCGTGGGTGCCGCAATTCGCGATCCTCAGCCACAAGCATACCGTGCTCTTTGTGACCCACGGCGGCATGGGTTCGGTGCACGAGGCGCTGTACAATCGCGTGCGACTCTTTGTTTTCCCGTTTTTTGGTGATCAGCCGCTGACAGCGCGCCTTGTCGACCAATTGCAGCTGGGCACAGGCATGCCCACCGCCGGCATCGAGTACACGCACGCCAATTACCGCGTCCTCGTCGAGAAAATACGCGACGCACTCACCAGCCACGAAATCGGGCAAAGAATCGATCATTACGCGCGTGTCGTGCAAATCCGTGCCAAAAATGCGGCTCAGCGTGGCGCCGACATTGTCGAGGAAGTCCTGTTTGGCGCCATGCCTGGCGGCCACGTGTTCCACCGTCAGGACGTCGCCCATCGCATCCCCTGGCTCTCGCGCAACAATTATGATCTTTGGCTTCTACTTTTCGTAGCCATTGTATTGCCAATGCGCCTTTTCCAACATGTCGTGAAAATATGCAATCAAAACGAAAAAATAAAAATGAATTGAGGGTCCGCCGCTTCCTGATTTCCTTCTTTTTCTCTGTTTTTTACTCTCTTTTTGTAATTTATGGGCAACCAGCGCGTGTTTCTGGACGTGGCTATTGGCGATATTGCGACGTACGCCGACGAAAAAGCGCGACACAGCAAGGTCGAGGCCTGGGTCAAGCAGTGGGCCGCAACGTACGGGCTTCAGAGCGACGTGCTCGACGACCTGGACGACACGGACAAGGACACCGTGCGCGATATGGTCGCCAGCGATCCCACCGCACAACAAGAACGCTGGCTCGTCGACGCACCCACGCCGCTCGGCGGCGGACGCTTGGTGTTTGACCTGTGGAACGAAAAATGCCCAAAGACGTGCGACAATTTCGCCACGCTGTGCCAGGGAACAAAAATTGGCAAGGCCTCGAAAAAGCCATTGCACTACAAGTCGACGCACCTCTTCCGCCTAGTGCCCAATTTCATCATCCAAGGCGGCGATGTCACAAGAGGTAAAAAAAAAAAAAAAAAAAAAAACAGAAAAAAAAAATAGTCCATTGACCCATCATTTTACTTGACAGATGACGGCTCAGGCGGTGACTCGATCTTCAATGGCAAATTCAACGATGAAAAAGCCGGCCTCGTTAAGTTTGGCGCGGCCGGTCAACTGGCCATGGCCAATAGGTACGCGCTTTTTCTTTTTTTTTTTATTGTTGATCATCTTTTTTTTTATTTTTAGTGGAAAAAACTCAAACACGTCGCAATTCTTCGTGACCTTGGCGGATCGAGAGAGCAACCCCAAGGCTTTTGGGAAAATCGACACCAAATACGTCGTTTTTGGGCAACTCGTCGAGGGGCACAGCATTTTGGAGCAACTCAATCGCGTCGACACGAAAAACGAGACACCCCAGGAACAAATCACAGTCACAGATTGTGGTCTTTGCTAATGGCCCATTGTAACAATAGAATGCCATTATCAACGAAAAAACGGACAATTGTAAATAAAAAAGGGAATTGGAATCCAAATCATGTAAGAGTGACATCCGATGACACCCCGCACGCGCTTCTGAGCACTCGGTTTCATCTATAGCAGCCGCCATGGCATGTGAATCTAAACAGGTCGCAAGACGCAAATTCAGAAGAAAATCGCAAAAAGAGTATCCAGGTTCTCGGACCATGTTCATTTCGAAAAGCTTTGGTGCTGCTGCTGGAACATTCTTTGCTTTGAACAAATCGACATTCTGGCGCGGGTCAGGTGAGAGGGGCACGAGGCGAGGTGGCACAGCAAGAAAAAATGGCTGAATGGTGCCATTTCTTTTGAGATCGGCCCGCCATTGAGTGCCTCATTGGTCCGCTCATGGAGGGCGGGCGAATGGCTTATCCGTCGGTGGACAAATTCCAATTTTGCGGTCTTTTTTTTTTTCTTCCCCCTTTTCTTTTTCCCAATCTCTCAACTTTTGATGACAATCTCAGAACAAGCGCACGAGCCGCCCATCATTGCAGTGGCAGCGGCGCTGGTCAAGACCAAGGGAATTGGGTACGAGAATGATCTTCCTTGGAAATTGCCACCAGATTGGCTCTTTTTCCAGGGCGTGACGACAAAAGCATATCAAAACACACATTTGACGCTTGACGACGAGTCCGACTGGCACAATGTGGTCATCATGGGCCGCCTGTCCTGGGAATCCGTCCCCATGCAGGGCAAGCCGCTGGAAAATCGCTTCAACATTGTGGTCTCAAGGTCCTACAAACAGGTAAAAATGAAAAACAGCTCCAAGAGGACGGAATTGACCCATTTTTTTCTTCAGCTTCCGCGCCCGTTTAAGCACGCTGCGCACACCCCGTCGCTGCCAAGTGCTATTGACATGGCCAAAAAGCTGCAAAAGGAGCATGGCCGCATCTTTGTACTCGGTGGTGCGCAGATTTACAGCGAGGCGATCATGGAGCGACATTGCACGCATATTCTGCTGACACACATTCACGCGGAAGACGAGATTGCGTGCGACGCTTACTTTCCCACGATCGATCCTGCGCATTATCGCGTGGCGTCCCATGACGAATTAGAGCAATTGGTCCAGCAACCAGTGCCACGCGGAATCCAGACACACGAAAAGCTACAATACCAATTTGTTCTCTATGTTCGCGTGTAAAATCGACCCTTTTTATTATTTCACTGTTCGATCTTGGCGACCGGCGATGCGCGGTGTTCGTGGATGGCCGTGAGCAGATTTTGCTGGTGATCGGCCAGCGTCGTTTCTACAAGATCCTCCTCATCTAGCAGCATGCTCCGATTCTCGTTCAGGTCCATCGTTGGCGTCCGCCCAAACACGCGCCATTGCACTAGAAAATGGCATGCAAAAAAATTGAGTAAATACCCCCCTTTTTTTTATCCCGTTTTTTGGTTTTTTTGGTTTTTTTGGTTTTTTTTTTTTACCATGTGGCTGCAGTCCCTGGCCGAAATTGCGGAGGCACCAGAGGGAGAGTACGATGTTGAGGACGGCGACAGCAATGGAGCATGCGCCGTACAGGCGCATAAAGGTGAATGGGTTCCGCTGTGGATCAATGGTCTGGCCAAAGAGCACGAGGGCCGCGATGCTTGTGGCAATGAAGAGCAATTGGGCCACGACAAACGTGATGATCTGCGGCATGCTCTCATTGGCGACTGCCTTGCGGCCGAGCACGAGGGCACCGATGCAAAAAACGACCACAATTGAACAAAGGATGATCTGCCGCACATTGACATTTGGTCCGGCATACGCACTGATCGCCACGTAAAAAATCATCGTCAGACACTCAAAAAAGGCACCAAGCTTGAGCGCAAGCGTGAACGCACTGACCACCGCGTACATTCCTGAAAAAAACGCATAAATCATCATGTTGCTCTTTTTATCTCTTTTTTTTTTTGGCGCTTGCTTACGTTGCTTCTGGACATTGGCGCCCATTTTTTTGTAAGTGTGCCATCCATACTCCATGTAAAGGCGGTATACAAAGTAGGTGGTGGGGATCAAAAGTACGCCCAAAACCACCGCGAGCGCAATTTGCAAATTAAGACTTTGATGGAGTGTCGCATTGTCCGAGGGGTCTGATATTCGAACAAGTAGGCGTATGGTCTCGGAGGCGCTCTATTCCAAAAAAAAACAAAAAAAAAAAAAAAGGAATTGGAGGGGAGGATGAGCATGCGGGAAAAAAAAAAAAGAAATACACACGGCCATTCCCATTGCTCTTGGGAAAAACAGCTTACGACGATGCCAAAGATCATGGACAGGAGCGTGAGCACATTACTGGTGATAATTGTCAAGGTATTGTAATGGCTAAGCTGTAGATTTGGTAAAAAAGAAATAAAAAGAAAAAAAAAGAAAAAGAAAAAAGGAGCATGTGTGAGCGGGCAATGCCTCTTTTCAGGGGAGGAGAACACGCATTGTTGTCCGACTTGCAGCATCCAAGACCAGCCAGAGGCGCCACCATTCAAAGAGAATGAACCAAATGCCTTCGAAAATCATATGTATTTCCTTTAGCCTATTTGTCGAGCTAATTTTCACGGTGTTTGTGCACACGACTACTAGGAGCGGCACAGTGATGAGCACCTGCAATATGGCTAGCAAAAGGTAGCTCGTGGACCACTTGTTTTCAACGTATCGCGCCCTCTAAACCAAGAAACCCCCATAAAAACGAGTGAGCAAGAGGCAAAAGGGCGACACACGCCAGGGACTTGCCGATTTTTTGGATAATACCCACGCCATAGGTGATAAATATTAGCTAAAAATACATGCAAATATACACAAGAGGAGAGGGGGTATCGTAAAAGAAAAGAAAAAGAACGAGAAACGAATGGGGTAGGGAAAGTGTGGGCTTTTTTTTTTTTTGCGTTTTGCGTGCGTTTTGCGTTTTGGATGGGCCCTTCGCTGGATCGTGTAACCAACAGAAAAGGGCTCGGAGGTGGCGCGCGTGGCAAATGCCAAGCCCGGCACGCCGCCATTTTTTTTTCTGTAACACTTCATGCATTTGTGGGTGTGGGCGTGTGATGTGGCGTTGACGAATTCTCCCGCTGTTGGCGCAGTCCGGCCTTTGTCTTGCCTGGCAATTCGCGCACCGCTTTGGTCAAGTCGGCATCATAGCCCACTAGCATGATGAAGATATAGTTGGTCAATGGCCACAGGACGCGCACCAATGGCACAAATTGATCCCTCTAAAAGAAACAGGGGCGAGATCAGCAAAAAAGTCACGCGCTTCTCCCCTCTTTTATCAGTTTCACTTGCCGATCCCATGGCAATGGCGGCCAAAAGGTTGACAACCGTGAGGATGGCCGTGCGGATGCTGTTGACAAAGGTGACGGCAAAATACGTGCGTATATTTGTTCCTGTTGCCATGCCATCGATATTGAGGCGCTTCATATGGCGCACGAGGATGACGCAGATGCACACCGTCACGTAGAGATCGACAAAGGTGTCAATGGTGGTGTATACGGAGCCAACGAGCGCCTTGTCGACGTACAGGCAATACCCGCCAGCCTGCTCGCCCGAGTACACAGAGAGGGTATCCCAGATACCCACGGCGAAGCGCAACGCGAGAATGAAAAACTCGAAAGCGCGAGCGTATTTTTTCAAGTTTGGACGTACAATGGCCGCAAGTCGCTCCAAAAGCACCATGTTGCCGCACACCATGGCAATGTGGTAAAGGAGGGACACTGTTCGCCCGTATTGCTCGCAAGGCACATTGCTGCGCGTATAAAAAAAAAAGAAAGAGAATGAGCTGCACTCGTCCCCGTGGCTTTTTTTACGTTCAATTCGTTCATTCATGCCCCTTACTATGTGTCAAAAGAGGTGAGCAAGGCCGTCTTGATGAAGAAGCAGGAGGCCATGATGAATTTGAGTGCACGGATGAGCCGATTGGATTTGTCAACGACAAAATAGTAGCTGCTGGTGAGGATCAATGGAAATGAGATGCCCAGGACAGCCCCACCCAGCATGTACTCGGCCATCTGTAATGGTGGTATAAGTTGATGTTCGACATTGGAGCTCATCGATGCTGGGAACGAAGCAATTAAGAAAGAAAAAAAAAAAAAGGATGCCAACGGAGAGAAAGAGAGAAAAGAGAAAAAAATTGAAGATCGCAGCAGAGGGGGGTTTCAGAGTGTGGAACTTTGTGTTGCAAGCTCCGCTTGAAAGAGCCTGTGATCCCAAAAAAGGAAGCATCGCGCTGAGTGTTCAAAGACTTGCCCTTTTTCCCCTTGCTCTTTCTTTTTTTTTGGTTTTTTTTGGTATGGAGACCTCACTTAGTGTGCAAGAAAAGGTGGATATCGCGTCGTCATTTTTGTTGGCTAGTCCGCCTGGCGAATTGAATGACGTTTTCAATGGTAAATTCTTGGTTTTGAGGAAGAAAGGGGCCAATTGACCAGTTTTTTTTTTTTTTTGTTATTTTGTCTTTTTTTTCAGATGTGCGCACCATCATCAACGACGACGAGGCGCTGCAAGAGGGGCTATTGGGTGCGCTTGAGCAATACAACACGGAACAGCACACGACAGTGCAGCTTCCTGGTCTGGACTATGCGGTGGTGCTGTCCAAGCACAACCGCCTGGACGACGCGCGGTTCTACGACGAGCCAATCGTTTGCGTTTCATCATATATGCACCTGACTGCCGATGATCTGCAGCCATGCGACTCGGCGAAAAGTAGCGAATTACGTGACGCAGTGGATAAAGAGGGCGAAACCTACATAAAAGACCACTATCCGGACGGTGTGTTGACCGTGCAAGTGGCCGATGACGACAAGATTGTGCTGACCATGGTCGACAACAAGTACAATGCCAACAATTTCTGGAATGGCCGATGGCTGTCGACCTGGACGTATGATCCTCAATCGCGCGAATTGACGGGCGACGCGTCTGTCCACGTACATTATTACGAGGACGGCAATGTGCAGCTCAACACTGCCAAGACTTTCGCCGCCACTATCGCCACGGACGACGCCGCGGCGCCCGCAGTTGTCGCCGCCAAGATCGTGGCTCAAATGGCCGCTCTTGAGAAGGAATTCCAAGTTGCCATGAACGCAAGCTACCAGCAGCTCGCCGACGAGACATTCAAGAGCCTGCGACGCGCATTGCCATTGACGAGAAACAAGCTCGACTGGAACCAGATCCTCAATTACAAGATTGGCAGCGAACTTGCTCAAAAATAAAGATAAAAAAGAGATAAAAGATTTCAATTGCATGTGAACCATGAATTGGATGAGTGTGCGGGGTGCCCCAAACGTGAGTGTGCACAATTGTGTGAGCGTGTGTGCGTTTGTGCAAGTGTTGTGTGTGTGTGTGTGTGTGCAAATGAGTGCGTCCTTTTTTTCCTCTCTTTTTCACCTTTCCCCACTCCCCCTTTTTTTTTACACTTCACTTTTCTATGACCACAACAGAACAACCTAGCAGCTCCATCTATCAGTCCTTGGAAACAGCACTGACTTTATGCAGCAACTATGCACGACTGGCAAAAGACACGTTTTTCTCCTTGTGGCAACAGTAAGTGCCCACCCTCGCTCCCTTGGCTTCTCTCTATTTTACTGCTTTTTTTAATTTTTTTTTGGTCTCACTTTTTATTTTTATTTGTACTAAGCAACGAGTTCAGGCTGCTGGTCTACCTTTTTGGCGCGCTTTCTGCACTGCCAGTGGCTACTTTTTTGGTCTTTTGCACAGTGGTGGTGACTGGCTTGGCGTTTGGCGCGACCATTTTGGGCTGCATCATCTGCTCCCTCGGCTTTTTGGTCCTGATTCCCTTTTTGGTGGGCGCCATGATGACGGCCATCACCATTGTCCTCGTGTATCAGGCGTGGCTCTATTTTGCTGCAAGGAATCAAGGTGCGCATGAGCTTGACACGCCCCACGCTGACAAGCACGTTGACAAGCAGCATCGGCATCAGGGGAAAATAGCCTAAATTTTATTTTATGGAATTTCCACGTGCGAAAAATTGTTGTGTATCTTTTGAAACAATAAAAGCGATCTACAGCAAAGCTCGCTTTACCCTCAATTGTCTCATCGGCTTAACCTTGTACCCCAGGTTCATCTTTTTCCTCCTATTCGGGTACCGAGCAACACCTCCCCGATAAAAAAAAAATAGACGCGCGCGCCAATCTGGGTCGGCACGCGTCATAATTTGGGCAATCGGCGCCCGCGGATCATCTTTTTGGAGGTCGGTGATCATTTGTTTGGTGGAAACAAGATGATCAACTGTTTGGTCCCCCATCTAAAAGTAGGCGTGAGCAAGGAAAAAGGGGGGTGGTGGACGAAAAAAAGTGAGGGGAACGGATGATCGATACAAGTTGCTGATTTGTTTAGTTTGTTTAGTTTTTTTTTTTTTTTGATCGGATCCATGTTTGGACTTGCCCCACATGATGCCTTTTTGTATAAAAACAGCAGGGCCTTGCCGCCGTTCGCATTTGCTCTTTCTCTCTTTACACTTTTTCTCCCCCTTTTTTTTCTTTCTTCATTGATGGAGTCACCGCCTTATTACCCTCAGCACCAAGCCATCTATCGGTCCAAGAGCACGGGCACCATGCAGCATGTGCCGCGTCGCCTCAGCTCCGGTTCTGCGTGCGAGACGTGCCGACGTCGAAAGACCAAATGCGACGGTGGCCAACCTTGCGTGTTTTGTGCAACCAATGGCGTCGACTGTGTCCATCGGCCAAGCCGAAGGAAACGCGCAACACCCCCTTACCCCTCCCAGCTCTATCACGCCCCATCGGCGTCATCATCGCCATCCCTCGTCAAACAGATCAGCTGCCCTTCCTTGCTTGCCAACCAGGCCATGCCTAGCCTCATGGGTAAGACGAAAAAAAAAAAAAAGGCACGTAATGAATTGATTTCTGACGCACCCCCTAGATCAATTGTCGTGCCGCACCTTCTCCGTCGTCTCCTTGGCCGATCACAAAAAATCCATTGCCGTGTACAACCATCAGGATCGCCCGTGAACTATGCCATTTAGACGTCCCCCCGCTGTCTTGTCTTTCTTCCTTGTATGCCCTCACGCTCATTATTATGCTCTCACTCTCATTCCTTTGCGCGTTATGCTCTCTTTTTTTTTTCTAACTAAAATATGCAAATAAACTCGAAACTCGAAAATCATGCCCATTGCCCAATTGTCGCGCCAAAAAAAAAAAAAAACGGGGGAAACCCGACGCGGCGCCCATTGTCAATCAGTTTCTTTCCTTTTTCACAAACTTGTTTATGGGAATTCTGGTGGGGCCCCTCAAAGGTAAGATCGTTTTATGGCAAAAATGACAATACTCACTCTTATTCTTGTGTATAGATCGCAACGAGGGCGACTTGAAAGGTAAGTTGGTTGACCGGCCTTGCAACGAGACACCACCAGGGCCACTCACTGTCCTCTTTTTTTTTCAAATAGACCTTGTCCTTTTCGATCAAAAAACCGATTCAAACGACAACAACATCTTATGGGACGTTGCGTTTCAAGCTGTCCGTATTATTCCTCTTCATACCATTCGACTCTATACCCTTTTGCCGCAGCAACTCTACCAAGCGTAAGCTTAAACGCGCTTCAAATGGCTCCAATTCAGCTTTTACTCATTTTTCACGCGCGTCACGCTTTTTTTTTTTTCGTTTGTGGGCGGGGGTTCATTGTTGCCAGGTGCACGTCGTCCTTGCCCGTCAAAAAATACCTTTCTCGGCTATTCCGGCCATTGAATCAGCTTGGGATGCCAAAGTACGCGCTTTTGATGCGCGTAGAGCAAACATCCACCCAAAGGTTCTTTGACAGAGCGCCATGCCCGCATGCACCCAAAGCGCACATGCTACTTTACGCGCGGCACGACGCGTCGTCAGGCACGCACAAGACGTACGCCTGCATGCTCCGAGACCGCGCCGACTATGCGTCATTGGACGACCTATTGCCCGCGCCGTCGCCAGTGTCGCCGCCGCTCCTTGACGCCCTCCTCCACAAGCAACGTGAACAGCTGCAAACGATCGAATCGTGGTATGACCAGCGCCGCCGCGACCGCCCCGAACGCACACTTATCTATTCCAAGCGCCGCATCGCACCAAAACGCACCGCATCGACCTCCGCCCTGCCACAACCCGTCACACGCGTTCCCTCATCCGTCCCCGTGTCGCGGCAACCCTCAGCGTCATCGTCGTCGGCCGTTGCCTCATCCACAAGCTCCAATGTCACCGAGGCCAACAAAAAGCAACTAAAGACCGCACTCTGGTCACATCTACGACAGCTGGGCTACGACAAGAAGCACGAAGACACCAAAATTTTCTTCCAAACCATCTACCAAAGCATCCAATACGTCACCGTAAGCCAATGTCCCATGTCAAAAGACACATCCATCCTCACACCATCTCTTTTTCAATCATCCATAGCAAAAAACGCTGGCCACGAGTCCATTGGACGCGTCTGTCATTACCCAGCTGATTGAGCGCCATCTCGAATTCTATGTGACTTTGAAACAGGATCTGTCCCTTGAATAAATAAATCGCATTTTTGTGCTATCGTCTGTAATTTCTTGAAGTCGTGATGTATTTTGATAGTAGGTCATTGTCTTCCTTGTTTTTCTCCTCCAGAAGATCATCACTTCATCACCAATGGCTTCTCGCAGGTCGCAGCGCCCTTTGACGCTGCTTTGAGCTTAGACAAAAGGACAGTTTGACACTCTTAATGTCCATCGCTCCATCCTCCTTCCTCCGTAAGAAATTTTTACAAAAAAGTCAGCGTCGATTCCCCATTTTTGTGTAGATCGCGGTGAAAATAAACAAACTGACACCTTCAAAAAAAAGAGACGATACTGGCTGCTGCTCTCGGACGTCATTTTCACCAGAATGTTTGTTTACCCGATGCGTGATGATCTTTGTGCGCTTCTTGTGAAAGCCGTTCAAACATTATTGCAAAAATTTTTAGCCTCGATGTTCTAGTCTTCTAGACAATCGCTTAGACGACACATGGCGCTTTTACGTGCCGTAAACATCTATTGAAGCTCTATCGAATGAGATCAGCTTCATCGATGCAATGTCTAAAACTCACAGAGAAATTTCACTTTTTAATCAAAATCTTTGATCACGATTTGCTCGACAACGGGATAATAATACAATACCGACGGTATTGTAGTCAACGCCCGATTTTTATTGTACTGTAGTTTGCAGATTTTTTGCAGTTTTACTAAACCGCAAAGCATCTAATGGGATCAAGACTTGCGGGACGCTGGCTTAGGTTTGTACATTTTGTATCCGTCATTACAGTAGGTACTGTATTTCTGCAGCACACAAAAATATTACAGTAGATCCTCGATATACTGTAACGTCATTCAGAATTTTTGACTTTGGTCAATGACGCACGTTATAAAAATCACGGCCAAATGACGTTATAAAATTGCATGCACGTGACATTTTTTGGTTACACACTGCTACTGTAAGTGCAGGGTCGATCTGCGACGTTATATCGAGGACGTTATACAGTATCGAGGGACGTTATAGCGAGGATCTACTGTAAAACAGTATGCTCTATGCTGCATGCAACATAAAAAAAATACAGTATCATAAAAAAATAAAAAATGAAAATTCCATGCTATCCACACTACTACTTAATTCGGAAGTGTCAAACTTAAATTTTTGCAAAAAAATCTTGCCCAAAGTATGCACTTTTTGTCAGTCGATCGCCGGTCATGCGTCACTCTTTGAACGCTTTTCTGAAGTTTGGCTGACTTGCCATTTTGTATGCCAATAACAAATCGTCAGAGTTTCCAGTTTGGGATGCATTGATCACTCGGTGTTTGAAATTTCCCAAATTTGGCGTTTTCTGAGCTTGAAATATGTGACCCCTGAATTTTTCAAAAGTGACCGTAGCGCTTTGGGGTTTTAAGCTTTTTTGTTGCAAACTTTGCGTTGATTTCGATGCAGCTATTTTTGAACCGGATCAACCGTGCAGATGGCCAGATTGAATGCAAAATAGTACAAATAGGAGGTTTTTGGCATTTTCGAGTCCAAAAAAATCGGGCGAGTCTGTCTTGAGCACTTGCTTGGCCATACCGGTAGATTACAGTATGCCGTGAGTTACAGTATTTTTCAATTGCGGGCAAGTACCGTAGGCTATAAAAAAAATTCTGGAAGCGCAACGCGCAGGTGATGGCTAGAAACCTAGAATAATACTGTATGTTGTAAATACACAATAGATGCATAGCAGCTTAGCAGGAGACCAGGAGAATACAGTATGTTGTTGTAAATGCACAATAGATGCATACAGTAGCAGGAGACCAGGAGAATACAGTAGGACGAATCTTTGAGTCAAAAAATTCGGGCGAACCCATCGAGATTGGAATACAGTATGCAGTGCTGTAGGTCATCTCGTTATGATACTGTACTACCGGTACGTGTCTTTAATCATCCACGGGCGGGTCGACTGTATTTTTTTTTCTGGAGGCACACTAAGCCGACAAAATTCGAAAAACACGGGTTCCAAAGGCAAATTCGCAACTGAATAGGTTTTTGTGCAGTGCAGCGCGCTGCTACAACCGTGGAAATGGAGGCTCGTCGGATTTTGTCCACTGAAGAGTGATGATTGAATATAAAAATGAACGGATCAAACATGCATATTTGTGGACTCTCAGACATACTAGTGCCATACAAACCGTTCAAACCGTTGTTCTGAATTACATATCGTTTGCATCACAGCGTCTAACCAGTGACCATGCCAGCAGGTCTTCCGTTTCGTCAAGCTTTTCACCTGATGCACCTTGCAAAATGGCTCTTTTTCACGTTCCTTGATTTTTTGAGAATTTTTTAAGTGCGCGGGTTGGCCTAAAGTGAGATAAAATAAGCACATAATGGCAGACAACGAGACAAGCAATGGAAGGCAAAAAAAAAAAAGATCGCGCAAAAATCATGCGTACTGCATAATATAGCTCATACGATGGGATTTGTTGATGGAAAGCTTGTCTAGTATCATCTTTGATGGGACATGACATTGGTAAATGCAAACAACATTGCTTTTATTTTTTCAGTGAGAGGAGATGGGTCGAGGGGCGAGCATGTACAAAGACTCAGAACACTGGTATTCGTTCTTAAATTTACAATTTGGCACGTTTTCATAAAGTCTTTTGTACCTGATAGCCTACAAAAACATGTGAAAATGACCGCAACAGTTGTCTAAGCCTACCGGGTACAATTTCCAACGAAGTAAAAGCGCTCAACCAACGGTAACGGTAAGTCTACGACTTTTTGTCAAAATTTAGATTATTGGGATTTGTGAGGGAATCAACGGTCCAATCTCTATAAATTTAGGCTCGTTCAAATGCAGGCTCCATTTCAACCATCGCCATGACCTCTAAACAGCAATCTAATTAAGCCCAAAAATTGGCAGAAGGAATTTGAGGAACAGGTTTGTTTCCCAATTATAAAAGCAAGTTTGGCCGAGTGGTTAAGGCGTGCGGTTCAGGTCCGCATCTCTTCGGAGGCGAGAGTTCGAATCTCTCAGCTTGCACTATATTTTTTCTTTTTTCGATTTTTTTTTTTTGCACTTTTCTACTCGTTTGTTCAAAGCACCACATCATACATAGCTTTTTGGCAACACTAGCATAAAATTGAGTGTCAAAAACAACGACGAAAAGCGCTGCGCTTTTTTTTTTTTTTTTTTTTTTT
>KV441880.1:504534-523320 GCA_001650995.1 Gongronella sp. w5
ACGACAAAAACCGTTCTCTTTTTTTTTTTTTTTTTTTTTTTGTGCAAGGGCAGTAAAGCAAGGTGGCACGAGTGGATTTAGTGTCCGCCTACGGAAAGTGGGAAATTGAGGGTTGTGCAGCCTAATTCTGACGTCTCTCTTCCTCTCTGCTCGTTCTTTTATCTCAGGTCATGGCGCGTGTTCTTCTTGTTGGGCAGGTTTACCACGACACCATTATTTACATGGACAGGTATCCTGAAGAAGACAGCAAATTGAGAGCACGAGACACGGAGGAGCGTCGTGGTGGCAATATTTGCAACACGGCGCAGGTGCTTGTCCAGCAGCCGCACGTAGAGCCATGGTGCCTGTCTGCGCTTGGCCCTGAGGACGACTCGAGGTAAAAAAAAAAAAAAAAGACATTATCATCCCGGATGGGCATCATGGCGCTGACCAATCTCAGGGGCCTTGAATCACAGCTAGCCAAGAATGGGATCAAGACGCTGGGCATCTACAGGGAAACGCCATTGCCATCCTCGTACATCATCCAAAGCGCAAAAGGCACAAGGACCATCATCTCATGCAACAAGCAAGTTCTATCACAATGGCTTCCCCCCTCTTTTTTTCTTGATGGATGACCGGCTAACGAGAGTTGTTTCAGGACCAAGGAGATCGACGTGGACGAGTTCATTGGTAAAGTGGAGCCATTGTGTCGCGAAAAGCCGTTTGAATGGGCACACTTTGAAGGGCGCAACATCCATGGGGCCATTGAGCAGATGGCATGGCTCCGGCAGCATCAGCCAACGTGCACGGTGTCAATTGAGCTTGAAAAGCCAGACCGGCCGGATATTGACCTGATGTTGCCGCATGGCGACGTGTTGTTCTTTTCGCGCCTCTTTGCCGAGACGCGTGGCTTTGATTCAGCACCGATGTTCTTGAGCGCAATGCAAGCGCGGTGCAAGCACACGTAAGCTTGTTTTGTGGGCGAAACAAAAAAAAAAGAAAGGCACATTTTTTAATTTTCTTCAAACGGATAGTGCAACATTGTATTGTACGTGGGGTGAGCAAGGCGCGTGGTCCATTTCGCAAAAAGATGGCTTGCTCCATGCCGCGGCACCTCGTGTGACGGCCATTGACACCGTGGGTGCCGGCGACACGTTTATTGCGGGCGTCATTGATGGTTGGCAGCGTGGATGCGCGCCATTGTCCATTTTGGAGGGCGCGTGTTCGCTGGCTAGTCGCAAGGTGGCGCAAGTGGGATTTAATCACCTGCGCGCGGGATGCGCTGAGAATCCAAGAGCGGAGTGATCAAGAAAAAAAAAAAAAATAAAAAAAAATGGAATTTTTTTTTGTTTTTCCACTTTCTTTTCCACTTTCTTTTTTACTTTGTGCCTTTTTTTCTTCCTGTTTGTGCTTGCTTTAAGTGTTTTTTTTCCCTTTCTGTTGGCACGTCCCCCTGAACGAATACGAATTACAGCATGAAAGCTCCAAAGTAAGACATCATTTGAGGGCTGTTTCGAGCGTGCGTGCGTTTTTTGGTCCCTTTTTGTTGCCCTTTTTTTTTTTTTTTTTTTTTGTGCATGGTTGGGGTTTTTTGCTTGGGACTCATCTCGTTTTTCTTAGAACCAAGCGGGCAAAGGCCACTGTTGACCCCAGTCCGACGCGTGCACAAGATCTTGCGAGCGCGCTTGTCGACCGCGCCTACCCCGGTTTGGCGTGTGTGGTCTGCAAACAGGTGTCGCGGACGCGCGACAGTCTTTACACGCACTTTAAAAAGGACCACAAGGGCGTCAAAGCGTACAAATGTGTTGACAGCACGTGCACTCAAAAGTTTTCCACACTCCAAGGCCTGACATACCATCTCTCCATGGCGCACACGCTCAAGCAGCATGGTGATCGGTAAGAGACAATCGAATCAAAAAAGCAACCACATGGAAAACATGGACTGACGGACGCGTTACATTTTTTTTTGGGGGGTTTTTTTTTTCTTAGCATCGAAATTGTGGCATCGACGCGCGCGCCGCCTCAAGCACGCAAAAATGGGCTAAGTGCGCCATTGTCGGAAACGTTGAAGATGCATTATAGCGAGATCAAGTGCCCCAAGTGTGGCGACACATTCGACAACAAGACGCTTGCCAAAAACCACATTGTCGCCGCGCATCCCAAAGAAAAGCTGTTCTTCTGCTTTATCGCCAAGTGCCCACACACCGTAGGCTTTGCGTCGCTGGCGGGCCTCTCGTATCATCTCAGCCAACACCATTAAAGGCCATGTCTTCTGCTTGCTCTCTCCCTCGCTCTCTCTCACCCCCAATTCTTTCGTATGCGCGCTCTATTCAATTCGTCATCGGTCCACCTTACAAACCACCTATTCTCTCCTCCTGTCCCCCCTCTGGTTCCTCCTCAATGGACTCACGTTGATTTTTTTTTCCCCACAGACACAAGTCGTTGGATCATGATTGAGCGGATCTCCCCCCAATTTGTAAATAAAAAAAAAGAAAGAAATGGGGCTCCTTCTCTTTCCCCCCTCCCCTTTTTTTTTTCTTTTTCGCTCTTTTTTTTCACTTTCTTTTCTGGGTTTGCTCTTTTGGCCCATGTCTGTGATACCATCGACAGCAGCGATTGCCAGTGCTTGTGCGACCAAAGACAATGGCACGCCAATTGAAAAGCCCAGCGAGTTGCCGCCACCACCGCCAGCACAGCAGCAACAGCAGCACCAAGCGCACGTCCATTCGCAACAGCAGCTGCAGCAACAGCAGGAGCAGCAGCAGCAACAGGCCCAGCAGCCGTCGGCACTGCCGCAACCGGCTTTGGTCACGCAGGACGACGAGTCGGAAAAAAAAAGAACAGGGCTCCGTCTAGACCGGACAACAACAAGCACGAGCAATTACAGCCTGGCGTCGCCGCGCCTGTACACGTCGCCGTCGCTCGTGTCAAGTGTCACGGCGCGTGTGGATCTAGGTCCACTTGACCACGACGAGCAGGTCGCTCTCGAAGCCGAAATTACCGCGCGCCGCGCCGCACGCCGTTCACGCCGACGCAAACATTATGCAGACACCGACGACGAGGATGATCACGTTGCCATTGGCACAAAGGTGTCCGAAGGTCATCGCAATTATCATCTCATGCAAGTCAAAAAAAAATCGACCAATGGCTCCATTTGCCTCTTTCAATGCAAAT
The DNA here is from genome assembly GCA_001650995.1 of Gongronella sp. w5. Taxonomy (NCBI): domain Eukaryota; kingdom Fungi; phylum Mucoromycota; class Mucoromycetes; order Mucorales; family Cunninghamellaceae; genus Gongronella; species Gongronella sp. w5. Next base: position 507,688 of record KV441880.1, read on the forward strand.
TGCAAACCCAATTGGACTCAATTGACCCTTTTTTTTTTTTTTTTTTTTTTTTTTTTTATAGGTACGACATGTTGACAGGGATCCGCATTGCTGTTGGCCGCGTCTCTGCCAAGATTCGCCGTGATCCGACCAAGGAGGATTTCCAAGGTGCACACAAGCTGGTCTTTGATGTGTAAGCACGCGCGCCCCAAATAGAAAATGCCCCTTGTTCTAATCATTTATTCGCTTTCTTCTTTTTTGTCTTTTGCCCTGATCTTTCGTAGCACCGGAAACGAGCTCACACCTGGCGTCAAATACGATTTTAAATTCAAGGATTACGCGCCATGGGTATTTCGCAATTTGCGTGAGCTGTTCCATATCGATGCCGCAGACTATCTGGTAAAAAAAAAAAAAAAGGGAAACCAGGAGCGCATGGAGAGTGAGGAGAGCGCGCGGGGGAGGGGGAGGTGAAATTGAGAGTCCAACAAGACGGATTGATCTCCTTATTCTATTTTTCGCGCAGATGTCGTTGACACACAAATATATTTTGTCGGAATTGGGTTCGCCTGGCAAGAGCGGCAGCTTTTTTTATTACTCGCGCGATTACCGCTACATCATAAAGACCATCCACAAATCAGAACACGTCTTTATGCGGCGGATCCTCACGGATTATTATCAGGTAAATCACAAATTCCTCCTTTTTCTGTCTTTTTTTTTTTTGCTCCTCGATTCTCCCTCTCCATCCTGCAAATTGGCAAAAAAAAAAGACGCGTGTCCAAGTCTCCCTTTTTCATTTTTGTTATATTATTTAGTACGTGCGTCGCAATCCCAACACGCTGCTGTGCCGCATTTATGGATTACATCGCATCAAGCTGCCACGTGGGCGCAAGATTCATTTCATGGTCATGGGCAACGTGTTTCCAGCCAATAATGACGTGCACGAGACCTACGACCTTAAAGGGTCGACCTTTGGACGCTGGATCCCCGAAGACGAGATTGCGCACAACCCACACGCCGTCATGAAAGACCTCAATTGGGTGCGACGCGCAAAACAATTGGAATTGGGGCCTGAGAAGAGTCAAATGTTGATGGCACAATTGGAGAAGGACGTTGAGGTAAGGCCAAAAAAAAGGGGGGAGGGGCAAAAATGGCGCAATTGACACGCATTCCGATTTTTTTCTTCAAAAGCTGCTGACGCAATTGCACATCATGGACTACAGCCTGTTAATTGGGATCCATGATTTTGATCGCGGCAATTGCGAGCGGTATCGCGACCAACGTCTGCAGCTTGTTGAGGCGCACGCAACAGTCGAAAGACGCCCGTCGCGCCAGCGGTCCATCAAATACACGACCAATCCCGTCACCATGGCCGGCACACCAAGTTTGTCGGCAAATCTATCCGAAGAGTATGCGACGCACGGGTGCCAGAGCTGAGCAATGGGTCCTTTTTATTCATTTTCTTGTCATCGTTTTTTTTTCGCTATTTTTTTCAGGCGCAAGCATTGCATCTTTTACGCCGATAATGGTGGATACCAAAGCAGCAATTGCAACGATCAGGCCACAACTTTGCTTTATTATTTTGGCGTCATTGATATCCTCACACCATACAATTGGGTGAAAAAGACAGAGCACGCATGGAAGAGCATCACACAAGACAAGGTAAACGCGATAAAACCCGTGTTTGCGCGCGTGACACGACAATTGACGCGCTTTTTTATTTTTTTTTTTTGTATTTGTGTGTGTAGGGCACCATCTCCTCCGTCCCACCAGATCAATACGGTCGACGTTTTCTGGCATTCATGCGCAGTGCAATTGCCCCTTCGCCTCTCCCACGCTCCTTACCGCCTGTACCCCCTTCAGATCCGCCTTCACCGGATCAACCACCAGCCGACGAACCCGCATTGTAAAAATAAAAGACGGGCATTTTCTCGAATTGGGCCGTTTTGGCACTTTTTTCATAACGAAATCGTTTGTGACCAAGGAATGTGAGATATCAGACAAACGCGTCGCGACTGAAAGCGCATAATTTAAGCTGTCATTGACTATTAAGACATGACAAACGTGCATTTTGCTTGTTTCAAATTTCCAAAACCACTATCAGTTCGGCATTGCGAGCGCTACAGCGATTCAATCGCTGTCAAAACTGTTCCTCACGGGCACTAAAGACATACATCAACTCAAGCATGGCTTTTATTCAACAGTAAATAGACTTTCTTAACGCAGTTTATCTCAATTTAGAGCGTATTGGCATGATGTTGCATGAATTTGCCCAGCACCTGAACTGCAGGATAGCAAACTTGCTGCCCATGTTTTTCGTGCTCTATTTGTTGCGTGGTAAGCATTAAGAATATTCACCAACTAGAAAAAGGTTGGGAAAATACGATAAAAGAACCTTTATTGCACTTTTGGCCACATGTCCCTGATATTTATATCCTACAAAGAGATGGACTCTTTGGACATGTAATTCGAAGCCTTCTAGTTCGAATGAGCCTACCCACGAGGCTCTGCGGCCTCTGGATGGCGCACAATCACTGTGTTCCAAAATTGCGGATCTTCCAAGGGGTGCAGTCAAGGATTTGAAAACGATGGATTATATGTCCTTAGATCACCATGCCGTTCAACATGGTAGACGGCACTCGTTCACAGACGGAAATCAAATAAAAACCTAAGGTCCATTAGCGAGTTTCCGCATAAAATGAGTTTTGGGCCCAAATTTCGGCTTAAGGCCAATTCAACGAAAAGTGCTTATATCTCCAAGAAACATGCGTCATCAGAAAAAGCAGGTCTTGCTGCGTATGTGGGCATTGATGATCAATGAAAAAAGTGGTTTTTTGGCACCTGCATCGCGGTTCCAAAACTATATATTTTTTTAGACGCGTGCAAAACCGCGTCAAGGTCGAGTTACACGCGCCTAGTTCTATTCAAATCCATGCAACTTGCATCTCTCTTACTACTGGACGCGTCAGCCGAGATCCATGAATGTGTTTTTCCCGGGCAATTCCCGTTTGAAGTCTAACCTCAAATCATGAATTGCTCGTCAACTAATAGGCCGACTCTACTCTTTTTTGACATTTTCCGTGGTTTCTCCATGCAGTGTATCTTGTATGAAAGTTTGGCAGAATTCTGGAGACCTGATTTTTCCATTTGTGTTTGGGCAGCCGTCGCGGCCAAATTGTTGATTTGTGTGTGGCGCGCCCAAATGACAAGCGACGGCTGAAAATCGCGACCTTTTTTTGGTTTTCTGACACTCAATTTCTGATTGAGATAAGCGGCTCCTCACAAATTTGTCCATTTCCTTGCAAGCATGTGAAAAAGAGCAGGATTTTCCTCTTTCTCCTTTTCCGGGGGAGAGAGGGTACACAAATAGAGGGTGCTACGCAGAATCAAAATGGTAAGGAGATGCCGATTGAATGAAACGGCTGAAATGGGCGCAAGGAACCCGGCTCCCAGCTAGTGCATTCCACCTTGAAAGCGGATCAAATGTCAAATTGCTTTTTTTATGCACCCAGAAGCTTATTTTCTCGCTTTACAAAGATAAATGACGAAGCGGGCAAGCAATGCTAATCGCCTCCACGTGGTCGTGCCCTGGCAGCGTCAAAAGTCGGCTAATTGGTTAGCCTTTTCTTTTTTCAATAGAAATCCTCTTGATAATACGCACTAATCGTCTTCAAAAGAAAAAAAAAGGAAAACAACGGTTGTATGGCAATAAGCAGTGACACCAATTTCAACTATGCTGCGCCTCAAAAGTGTCAAAAGATGCATCAGGCTCTCCTTCATCCGGGGTAACGGGATAACAGTGGCCATCCGACACTGTGGGTTAAAGGTCGCCATTTCGTGATCTCGCCCAGAAAGGAACTTTCAAAGAAAATAGTTTTGCCGCGGGAAAACTCTCTTCAACTTGCCGGCGACGCACAGACCCAACAAAAAAAAAACAATCAATTTTTCGTCGTTTTTGCCTGTTATTTTTCGTCGTTTTTGCCTGTTTTGCATGGCGCAGCGATGTGAATCCTTATGTTGCCGGATGTGCCTTCTTCTGCACTGCACGTTGGCATAAAAAATCATTCAAATTTACTAGTTCAATGTTGAGAATTCGTCTGTCAAGGCTGTAAAATTAACACCGTGGGGTATACCCTTATCGCTCGAGACTAGACATTGCCTTGTGATGTCGCCACTACTTCAAGGAATCCCTCCTTTTCATCTCTCGTTTGCACCTGAAACCAGTCTTGTCGACTGTGGTCTCGCTGCAAAAATGCGATTTTCGTGCGTTGGATTCCTCAAAGCTGTGTCTCTTCGGGTGATCTCAGTTGCTTGACGTGCAAATACCACGATGTTAAAGTCCTGGGCTGTCCCTTACTTGAGCGAGTTGAAAAGTAAAGTGGATTGGCTGAAATGAAGCCAAGAACGCACAAAATCTATCAAACATGTTAAATTGAGAATCCTGTTAATGTTGATCGCAAGGTACCCGTCTGATTTTTGGCTCTCAAAAGTAAGACCTGGCCACCCTTTTTCCTTTTGCACCGCAGCACGTCTCGCTTCCTTGAGTATTCACCAAGAAACTCGCGATTAGAGTAATTTTGTTCTATTTTGGTCGTTTGTCGATGAAATAACAACCTATAAGAATCTCTGCTCGTTGAGCAAAGAGTCGCAAGTCCTCTTATTTAAATGAGCCTACCTGTGGGGAGCTGCGGCAACTGGATGGCGAGCAATGACAACTTTCAAAATCTACGAATTTTTTAAGGGGTGCAGTCGTGGATTTGAAAAACACAACATCAAAGTCCTCAGATCGCCACGCCATTCACATGTATGGTGAGCGCGTCTCATTCACCTATAGAAATGTAATAAAAAGCAAGGATCTATTGACTGGTTATCGCGAAAAACGCAAAAAGCTGCGATTTTTCACCCTAGAGCAAACTCAACGAGGATTAGCCGCAGCGCTCTGAATGTTAACATCTTCGGAATGAGCGTGACCTGGAGCGTTTTTGACCACCAGTGATCAATGAAAATTTTAATTTTTTGGGCAATTTTAATACGTTTTTAAAATCATAATCATTCTTCGACGCGTGACAAACCGCGTCAACCGTCGGTTTGCACACGCCACTTTTTAAACAAATTTATGCACCAGGCACCTCTCTTACTAGTGAACGTGTCAGCGGAGATCTATGAGCGCGTTTCTCCCGTGTAATTAGCATTTGAAGTTTAATCTCAAGTTACGAAATGCTCGTCAGCCAGCAGGTCGATCCAACACTGTTTTGCCCGCGTCCGCGGTTAATCCATGCATTGCATCTTGTGTACAAGTTCGGTTGCAATTCTGGAGACCCGTTTTTTCAATTTTTGTTTTAGAGTCGCCACGGCTGGTTTTTTTTTTATTTGCAATGGCTTTTTGCCATCTGCAACGAGTTCTATACGGTGCTTCTAGTAGGTCTTTTTGCGCTGCGACGCGTTTCGGGGTCACACTGCGCCTGGTTGGTAAGAAACGCAGGCATTTTGCAAATAAAACCATTTTTCCAATTTCCAAGTGCTATCTGACTCATTTTTCATTCATAAGTTATTTATTACAGCATATTAATAGATTCCAAAGTGTTAAAGCTTGTACTAATCGAGGTCGTTAGCATTGCCGCAGCAACACCAGAACCCTTTGCCTTTTTTCTTGGCTGGCTGTTCCGCCGCTGCAGCAGGTGTGTCCTCTTGCTCGTTTGGCGATGCAGAAGGCTCAGCAGCTTCCGATTTGACATTTTGCGTGCTGACGATGGCCTTGCCCTTGACGTATGTGACGCAAATCTTTGCAAACGTCTGGCCTTGCTGCTTGGCAATCTCCAGTTCCTCAGGGATGGGCTCTCGTGACCCGTCGCCGCTTGCAAGCGTGCCAGAACCATACGCGCTGCCGCCGATCACAATGTTGTTGTTAAACATGTGCTAGGAAAACGCCAATTAAGCAATGATTTAACGTTTTACGCTTGTTTTACCTGGTTTGCAAAGCCAAAAGGCACGTACATCAAGCCATGATGTGAAAAGTAAGTGATGGCGTTCCAAGCAGTTCTATGACAAAATGAAAAGCGCAATTGGATCTCATGTTGGTATCCTTTTCATCGATTTGTACGGAAATTACGTCTGTCTGCCACCGTGGGACGATGCCGTGCTAAAAAAAGTGCCTGCAAATTTCTGTCCAAGGCTGCCTTTGGCCCATAACTATACGAGCAATAGGGAATCATCAGGCACTGGATCACAAGCATTTGATATTTACCTGGCCCGTCGCATCCAGCAGTCTAAAAAGCAAAAAAAAAAAAAAAAAAATAAACATGAGAATCAGCTGCCATTGACCACAAAACACGAAGCTTACGATTTCATTTGTGCCGGAAAGATGCCAAAGCGAGTGGGAATACCTGCGCAACAGTGTCAACGCACGATCAATTGCTCGTTTTACGCGTTTTATTACCAAAGAGGATGCCATCGGCTTCCACAAGCTCATCGGCTGTAATTACCGGAACGTCCAGTCGTTCAGTGACGTGCATCTTTTCCAGCACTTCGTCCGGTAGCGTCTCTTTGACTTGGAAGATCTTGGCCTCGCAGCCATTCTCTTCCAATCCTATGAAAAAGTCGCGTGAGCACCGCGCCGCGTCCGTCGTTTTTTATGTTTTACCCTCTTTGATGGCTTCCGCCAGCTTGTACACATGCTTGTACAGACTGTAGATCACAAGATACACCTTTGGTTGTGATGCCATCGTCAACAATAATCGAGAGAGCAAGACTGAAATGTCAAAAACTGGGCGAGGCGCCTTTTGAAACGCACACTCGTACAATGGCCCGCGGTGGAATTTTTTTTTTCGTCCAGTCATGCTGGTTGCATTTCACGCCGATCAGCACGATGGGGGCGACAAGGCAAAAGGGACATCATAAAGGCAAAAAGCAACACTATGCTGCAAGGAGGGCTGCTGAGCTTTTCAAATCAAGGAAAAACAAAATACGCGACGCGATGATTCTCAACAATGACACGCACGGACCGAGGAATTGGCTAATTTTTGATGACCCGAGGTTGGGCGTCGATGCTCATTGGTCCCCGCGTTTCTGGCGGCGGCAATGAGTGGGGCAGAACCCAGAAAAGTTGAACAATCGTCGCCTTTTGCCAACACGTTGCATATATTGTAGTCATTTTTCTCGCCATCTTTCTGGACGCTGCCTGTCACATGATCGTGATGTACTGCATCAGATCGCCTCTCCCTGCATGACCATTTGTTGCTCAGGATTTTCTCGGCGCGAAAAAAATCAACAAAAATTATAAGACCAGCGGCAGGGTTTCCCCTTTTGGAAATACGCCTTTGTCATCGACTAGCAGCGTGCAATTGAATGGCCGCCGGTCATTGGATGCGAGTCTTGCCGCCATGTGAAAAAAGGGTGATGCAAGTGGACCAGCCCAATTTTTGTTTTTTTCCTCTCTTTTCCACTTTCTCTCCTTTCTTTTTTTCCCCCAACTTTTTTTATTACACTTCCCTCCTTGCTCGTGATGCCTTCTCCACCAAAGCCCTGGGAAGTCAACGGAAATAGCGCCGCGACCACCGGCGCGGCCACTGCCGCTGCAACGGCAGCACAAATCACAACACCTTCCGCGGCAATTTCAGCCACCAGCGACTCTATGGCGCCTGCTATTCCCGATCGCTCCACCACCGGTATGGCCGGCTCCACGGCGCTCTCTCGACCAGGTATAAAATGACACCAAAAGCGAAATTTTACAAAAAAAGAGGCTAATTTTGGGTTTTAATCATTTTTTTTCTCGTTTTTAGGCTACGGCACCACTGGTTATGGCACCACTGGTTACGGCAGCACCGGCTATGGCAGCACCATGGGCGGCTATGGCGGCATGAGCAGCTATGGCTCGTCTTATGGCGGCTATGGCTCGTCTTATGGCGGTTATGGCATGAATCGCTATGGCATGGGCAGCTACGGCGGCTACGGCGGCATGGGCAGCTATGGCATGGGCGGCATGGGCATGGGGTACAATCGCTTTGGCGGTAGCATGTACGGCGGGATGCCTGGCGAAGAAGGATTGTCGCAACGCATGGAAATGGGCACCCGTGCCACTTTCCAGGTGATTGAACAGATTGTCGGTGCCTTTGGCGGCTTTGCCCAGATGCTCGATTCGACGTTCATGGCCACGCATTCCAGTTTCATGGCCATGGTCGGCGTTGCCGAGCAATTGGGCCACTTGAAAAACTATCTTGGCCAAGTCTTTAGCATTTTTGCGCTTTACCGTCTCGTCAAGAAGGTGTTCAATAAGGCCACCGGCCGTGTCGACCCCTCCTTGGACGTCAATGTCGCTGAATTCCAGCAATTCGAACAGGCGGCCGCCGCCAATGCACCCAAAATGTCGCGCAAACCATTGCTCGTCTTTTTGGCCATGGTCATTGGCCTGCCCTACCTTATGCATAAGCTCATCCAGCGCATCAGCAACAACCAGCAGCTCCAGCAACAGCAACAGCAGCAACTCATGGGCATGAATGGCCAAAACGGCCAGATCGACCCCTCCAAACTCGAATTTGCCCGTGCCATGTACGATTTCACCGCCGAGTCCCCCATGGAACTCAACCTCAAAAAGGGCGACATTGTCGCCATCTTGAGCAAAACAGATCCAAACACCAACCAGCCTAGCCAATGGTGGCGCGGCCGCCTCCGCGACGGCACAATGGGAGTTTTCCCCTGCAATTATTGTGAAATCGTGCAAAAGGGCCCCGCAGGCCCTGCAGCACCCGCCGACCCAGCCGCACCTCCAGCTTCCGAGGTCTTGTAGACGTGTCGATCGTGTCATTCCCTTTTTTTTATTTTTTATTTTTTCCCGTCCATGCTATCCTTTAATCTATGCATTATTCCCCAACCCTCTGTCTCTCTCTCTCGCCTCGTCAGTGCTCAAACACAATTGCCTTCCTTTCTATCGATCTCTTGTACAATAAAAATCCATTTTTCTTTTTCAATTGCTCGCTGTTTTCACTGTTTTTCGAATATGGTATGGCTTTTTTTTTTTTTTTTTTTTTTTTTTTTTGGGCGCGTTCTCACTCTGTCAGCAGAAAGCGGGGACTGAATTGCACATGATTATGCTGACAGGTGCGATTTGGTTGCCTGGCCGCCTCTCTTTCTGCTTTTTTACACACTTTTTTTTTTTAAACATGGATATGAGCAAGTTGTTTGACGTGAAAGACAAGGTGGTCTTGGTGACTGGTGGTGGTCGTGGCATTGGTCTCTATATTGCGTCGGTAGGGAGCTCGCATGGCTAGTCCACCTTGGCAACAAGGCGTCTCACCTAATTTTTTTCTTTTTTTTTTTTTTTTAACCCAGGGCTTTGTTGCCGCTGGCGCCAAGGTGTATATTGCTTCACGCACAGCCAGCGTCTGTGACAAGGTAAATTTAGTACATCCAGGGAAGCAATTGGGCACGTTTAACACGTCGCATTTAGGTTGCTGCTGAATTGACGGCCAAGGGTCCCGGCATGTGTGTGTCTCTGCCTGCCGATTTGTCCCAGATCGACGAGTGCAAGCGTTTGGCGCAAGAATTGGCCAAGCACGAAAAGCACCTGGATGTCCTCGTCAACAATTCTGGCACAAAGTAACGTTCTTCCCCAAACACGCGCATGATCATCGCTCACACAACCCCACCTTTTGCCCTTTTTTCTATTATTAGCTACAATGCCGGCTTTGAGGAGTACCCCGATGACATGTTTGACAAGGTCATGACCCTCAACTTGAAGCGCATCTTTACCTTGACACGCGCGTAAGCAAATTATTTGTAAAGAAAACGCCAGCATCATGCTCAATTGACTCTTTCTGCATCTAGTCTGCACCCTCTCTTGACGGCCAACTCGAGCGCCGAGAATCCTAGCCGTGTCATCAACATTGGCTCCGTGGATGGCATCCGTCCTCCTCCTCAGGCAACGTTTGCTTACTCTTCCTCCAAGGCCGCGTTGCATCAGCTTACCAAACATCTGGCTGGCCAGTTGGCTGAAGGTAGTCTTCTATTCGCTCCATTGACGAGTTTTATTGGCCCATTGACCATCATGTTTTCTCTATTTTTCCGCTTTTTTTTTTTTAGATCACATCTTGTGCAATGCCATTGCTCCTGGCGCATTCCGCAGCAAGATGATGCAGGCGACCTTGGACGCGTTCGAGGAAGTCATTGTGTCCAAGATTCCTGTGGGTCGCATTGGCGAGCCCGAGGATATTGCCGGTTCCGCCATTTACCTCGCCTCACGTGCTGGCGCGTATACCAATGGTAAGCTTTTTTCGTCCGTGCGTGGTTGCAAACATGAAATTCATGATTCTTTTTTTTTTTTTTTTTTTTTTTTTTTTTTTTTTTTTTTTTTTTCATTTTTTTTTTTTTTTTTTTTTTTTTTTTTTTTTTTTTTTTGCTCGCACCTGTACAATACGGATAATAATCTCTTTGGGGAAGTGGTACAGAATTGAGCTGCAACCAGGTGCTGTGCTGGTCGTGGATGGCGGCGTCGTGGCTAGCGCCAAGATGTAAAAACATCTTGTATGCGCAATCCTTGTATTTTTTATGTATTTGACCTTTGAAAAAGACGCTGAAATAAACAAATTGAGGCTATGATAGTCCGTGCTCAAAAACGGCCATCTCGAATGCTCCAATCTGTCAATTCTCTTTGTTTTAGCCGAAAAGCGTGAAAATGTCTCTCTTTTTTCTTTACCCCCCCTCTCTATCAACGACAACCACGTTCTGGAGCACCCTTTTTTTTTATGGAGAGCTGTGACAATGAAGTCATGGCTTGAGTGAGGTATTCTGTTGAGATACCGACTAGTGTCGAGAAAATGGCCTTTTAATTAAAAGCATTTATTCAGGGCACCGAGGTTCATGGCGCTTCCTGGAAAGTAGTAAAGATGCAGCGGATGATGCGTTCCGTCGATGAGGTTGAGTTGGAGGCGAATATCTATCGGGGATGATCGCAATAAATCGAGGAGGCCCAACATTTGGCTTTTGTTTGTTGAGCTTTCTCAAAAGATACGGGGCTGCCTCGAAGCAAGTGTCAAATTTGCTGCCAACCAAGGGCTCTGTCCAGTGTTACGCGCAGCCGATTGGATTGTAAGAAAAAGAAGGCGTGTAAAATACAAAAAACGACAAAAATTGGGTTTCCGTGGTTTTTATTTTTTAACACGTATTACATGGCTTGGATCAAGTAACAAAATAACTTTTGACGACGATCTGCTATAGGCAATATCTTGCACTCCCAACAAAATTGGCTAGAGGGCATGGTATGATTGAAAATTGGGGGTTTTTTACGTGGGTGCATAAAATATTACGCCTCGTAGACCTTTGATGCAATGAAAAGTTTAGATGATCACATGTTCTGTGCAGTCCATGCACGATGAAGAGAATGGCCCTAGGGTACAGAGCGAAAAATGGAAAATCAAAGCTTTTTATTTTATATTTGAGCGGGTGCTCATGATGTAATCTAAATAAAAAAGTGGGGGATCGTCTAAAACATCAATGGCGTGTGTGATGTTCCTCTGGGGTATACGAGCAACGTGGCGACGAACAGACCGACGGAAATGCCAATGGATGTCTGAATCATGGACAGGGCAAACGCGGCACCCTGATTAGCAAACTCGGAGCCAGCATTGCCACCAAACACCCCCAGAGCCGCCTTGAGACCAAGACTTCCCGGCACGAGATAGAAGACCTGGATGCAAAAAAAAAGAGAATGAGTTCCAATTGTGCGAAAAAAAAGAAAAATCATAAAACATACGCCAAGGAGGACCGCGTCAAAGGACATTTTTCCACTGATTTTGGTATAGATGTTGCCGAGTAGGCCAACGGTGAAAGCGGGAACGACCTGCATGACCTGGGCAGGAGCATTGGCCTTGCATGCGAGGCACCAGGTGACGATGAAACCACAAATAGCAATGCAAACCATGACGGGCCAGCGCGCGGGGCGCGCGTTGAGATAGAGACAATACGTGACGGCAAAGAGAGGCACGGTCAAAAAATACCACATTGGCCCAACAGTGGTGATGCCTAGCAAGCCAAAATTGCTCGATTGAGTCCCTCGCTTCACCTAATGCTTTTCCTTTGATAACTTACAAGTGCCCGTGTTTTGATTTCTCATGTTGCAGTAGGAAATAAAGGAAGACGTGTCTGTCGAGTCGACCAGAGTGTACAAAGACGAGCCCATGGAGATGCCAAAGCCAAGCAAGAACGAGTACATCACGGCATACACCATGCGCACGACGCCACTCACCAATTGGCGCGACACCAGCTCGCCAATGCCGACCGTCATGGAATAACCAGGCAAAAGCACGATAAAAGACGCAAAGGCCACGGGTGTGAAGCAAAATCCGACGCGCGTGAGGCCCTGGGCGATGAATCCGACAATCATGCAGCATGTAATCTCGTAAATGGGCTGCAGACTGACCAATTGCCCGCTAAACATTTCGTAAAGACCAAAGAACACTAAAAAAGGAGGGAAAAAAAAGAGTGAACATTGCATTTTTCTCGCTTTTCCCTCCACTTCCGCCCACTCTTTTCCCGTTTTCATACCTGCGAGCGCAGCAGACACGCCGCCCTCTTTCCAATTGCCACCGTAAAACATGACACAGCCGCAAAAGGCAGCAAGGGCATATACAAAGGGGTTGATCCAGCGCGGGTACAGAACCGGATGCGCAACAACTTCGTCCAAAAACTCTAGGGCCTCGTCGACCGAGACCTCGCCGTGGGTCACGAGCTTTTCCAATCGGTAGACCTCGACCAGGCGCGCCATCTCAAAGGTTTGGGATTGGATGACGAAGTGTGTCTCTGTGGTGTGCATTGTGTTGTCGACAAACGACATGAGCATGACATTGGGCATGTAGATGAATTCACAGTCGACCTGGATTGTGCGTGCGACGGTGCGCATGATGCTTTCGATCCGGAGCCCAGGGCATCCGTATTGCATCAGGGCCTTGGCCAGTTTGCGCACAAACGAGTGCTTTTGCAAAATATTGGCAATTTCATAGGTGATCCTGACGCGGTCCTCCAACGTGATGCCCTCGAATTGCGACGAAGTCGTCGTGGTCGTGTCAACGCTCGACCGCCGCGAGCTCGCTGCGCTGATCGCCTTGCGTTTCTCCAAGCTCGGCACAATGTGTTTGTTCTTCGTCAACGGCTCAATCCAGCTACGTCGATTCAATTCCTTTTGCTCCTTGCTCGCGGTCACCGGCTGCGCAAGCACATCCGCACTCTTGCTGATGTGAGGCATTTTGTACAACTTGTTCTAAACACAAATGATCAAAAATGAGCCATTTTTCGTCTTTTCTTTTTTTGAATGTACCTTTTCAGCTTCCTTTTCCTTATACTTGCTCTTGCGTTTTTCCTTGCGTTGCCCAGTCCGGCGCTGTGTCTCCATGCGCATTAGGGCACCAAAGACGCTGGCCGATTGGCTGCCTGGCTGCATCGAAAAGGGGCTACTATCATCATCGTCACGTATCGGATGAGGTGATGCGGGGGTTTCTTCCTCCATGATGGTGGTGTGCACGGTCTGTGGCTTCGGATCGGCGCCTCCGAGCATGCGTTGGACGAGCGCAGCCGATTCATTGATGTGATTGACAAAGTTGGTATGGCGTTCCTCGGCATTGGATTGCTCAATCGTCGCTTGCACGAGCCGCTCGTGCGTATCGAATGGATGAATAGGCACATTGCCTTGTGTCTCGCTCGATGCCTCCGATTCCTGGGTATTAATGCTCGACGAGCTGTTCATGCGTGCCATAGAGAGCTCGCTCGGGTGGCGCTTGGTGACGTGAGGTGCAAACGACACCTGAGGAAGCTGCGACGAGCCGCTAGAGCAGTAGTGCCGACTCCCCATGCCCAGAGGCATGCTGGGCCGCGAAATATTGGGTGTTTTGTTGCTTTCCTTATCCTCGTCGTCGCTCGCCATTGCGTTGTGTGGACAAAAGAAATAGAAAAGAGAAAGTAAAAAAAAAGCTCAATACCATCGACAGCCGACCGTGTGGAAAAAACAAATTTTCCCGCCCCGCTCCTTCGCAGATTTTTGTAGCTGTCATCCTTCCGTCGGCCCGCCACCGGCCGGAGAAAGGCATGGGCCCTTCTTGCGATGAAACGGGTTCTGTGCAACCTCGTCCTTGCCTTGCCTGGTGCTCAATAGGCACGAAATGAGCTCACAATCATGCCCAGAGCAAGGACCATGTGCATTTTCTGTGGGAAATGTTCCAATTGCTCCTGGGAAAACCTCAAAACAGCAACATAACTCGTCAAGACCGTGTACGAGACACATTTGCCAAGTTTTACGAAAAGAGTGATGTTGTCAATTGGAGCAAAAAAAAAAAAAAAAAAAAAAAAAAAAAAAAAAAAAAAAAAAAAAAAAAAAAAAAGGGTGAAATGGGCAGGCGTGGGCTTTTTCTTCACTGTCGCATGACAATTTGTGCTGACCAAGGGCATGCTCCTTCCCTTTTTGGACGCGCACTAGCTCAGGGCCCCGCACACTCGTGCTTTTTGGCGAAAAAAAAAAGTGTGGGGAAAATGGGACGCATGATAATAAAATCGAGCTGCCCTGGCGCATTTCGCTTCTCTTTTTTACTTTTACACGTCTTTCTTTATACACACCCCCTTTTCTTTCTTTTTTGCCATGTCCACCGAAACGAGCCGCGACCACCTTGTGCCTCGGCACCCCAGCGTTGTGTCCAAAACGAGCGAAGAGTATAAAAACAACGTTGAAGAATGGCAGCGCTTGCTGGATGAGCTCAAGGAGCGCCTGCAAGAAGCGACAAACGAGGGAAAGGCCAAACATATTGCGCTCCATAAGAAGCGCGGCCAGCTTTCCGGTAAGATAGTTGTGAAACAGGCAAAAATGAAAAAAACGCGATCGCGCCGCCAACGGGGACAGAAAAATCGCAAATTGACACGCGCCGCCCCTGCGCATTTTTACCCCAACGCGGTCGGACACGCGCCCCATTCACTCATATGTCCTTTTTTTCCCTTATTTTCATGCAGCCCGTGAGCGTCTCGAGTTGTTGTTGGACGAGGACTCGCCTTTCTTGGAATTGGCGGCCCTTGCGGGCTATGGCCAAGATGACATGACCCTTGGTGGCTCCGTCGTCAGTGGCATTGGTCTTGTTTGGTAATACAAAATACCAAGACGCGCTCCAATGTCGCTAAAATCACATCTTTTGTCTCTTTTTCTCTCACTCACTCTTTCTTCTCGTGCAGCGGCGTCCTCTGTGTCGTGTCTGCGCACGTTGCCACCATGGCTGGTGGCGCCATGAACGAGACATCCGCCTTGAAGGGCGGCCGCATCCACGAAATTGCCATGACCAATCGCTTGCCCACCGTCACCCTCGTGCAATCGGCCGGTGCTAATTTGCAGCAGCAATTCAAAGTGTTCCATCGCGGCGGCGCAGGGTTCAAGAACCAAGCCAAGCAGTAGGATGCGCGAAAAAAAAGAAAAAAACACGAAATGTGTGTGGCTCACATCTCATATAGATCCAAGGCTGGCATCCCGTCGTGCTGTGTCGTCTTTGGCAGCTCCACGGCCGGTGGTGCTTACACGCCAGGCATGAGCGACTATGTCATCATGGTCAAGGTAAACGGAAAAACACGAAAATACACGCGTCGCGCATTGCTCATTCGCTTTTTTTTTTTGTGTTGTGTGTGTGTAGAAACAAGCGCAAG
>KV441880.1:533133-557389 GCA_001650995.1 Gongronella sp. w5
TGTAGTTTATTGAATAAACAAGAAGAGGGGAAGCAATTGAAAAGAACAGATGAGAACGGTAAGGGAAAAAAGGGGAAGGACATCCGCGAAGCGGGTGTCCTTTTATTATAGTTTTTAAATTAAGGGAATATTCTAATACTGTATGAAGCTTGCGGCAAGACGCGTCTATTTGGATGTTTCGATCTAGAATGGTCCATCGCGTCTTGGCGATTGTAGATGGGCGTTTTGTATGGATCATGATTAGCGTTTTGACCCTTTGAAACGTGCAAGATAGAATGTGGGCGTTTGGAAGGGTCTATGGAAGCGCGAGGAGCGCCATCTAGATCAGAGATGGCGCAGCGAGCGCGTAAGGAAAGAAAAAATAAAATAGAGTGATCTGCAATCTGTGCTGCGGATCTGGGGGCCTAACACTTCTTGGAGTACATCATCATCGTATATTACAGTATTATACAGTACCGGTATCTCACCGTGGCCACCCATCCAAAAAAACGCGACAATGGCACCATGCTTTGCTTGTGATTTACAACAGTATCATACTGTATTCTTTGAATCGTACAGTATTATTCAATGAAGAAGGTCAAGGCCTTCATTATTGATTTGCATTCCACGCAAGTCATTCAGAACGAAAATTCCGGCTGTGGAAACTGCTGCTGGGAAGATTCGAGGTAAGGCAGCCTTGCAAGCCTGGCTGAAGATAGAACAACAAGCGCATTGCGGAGCACAAATAATGCAGACGTGAAGAATACAATATGATGCGGCTCGAGGCGCACACACTGCTCAGGACGACGGCTACTTTTCTAGTGATTAGCTTGTGCAAATCTCAATGTTTTTTGATCAACAAAGAGATTCCTCGCTCAGAGATCATCGTGCTTGATTTCTGCTCCCGTAAGAAAAGTAAAAATGAAATAGGCGCAATTGGCCAATGACTGCTTCCATCCATGATGTGTTGTTGTGGGCATACTGTAACAAAAAGCGTTTCGAGGATTGGCGCATAGCCAAAGTGGGTGTCCTCGGCGGCAAATCTACGTTGTTGGTACGTGGTGTGCCGCGGCGCTTGCATACTGTACTGTATACTGTAGCACAGCCCGGTCTCGTCACGAATCTCGTCCACTTGGTCACGGACCGTCTCGATATCCGGCGCACTTCCTCCACGCACTTTCTTCACCATGCATCATCATACTGTACTGTATCATATCGGATCTTCTGGACAATCCATGGCGCTTAGCGAATTTTTCAAATCATCCGCTGGAAGAGGTGATGGGCGTGCCGCGTACGTCGTCTCCATGCATACCTACAGTATTGAGTCTTTCGCATAACATTTGGGGTGCTTGGTGCTTCAGGAATGGCATGTTGACGGGGAAGCTTGACGCATTCGTGACCTCAATGATCTTTAACAATTCGAGCTTCACTTTTGCAACATCAGGGTCAATTGGTCGGTTTTTCTTGACATGATGCGTAGTACGAGTCGCTGGAATCACCTCAATGGCTTCCCTGCTTTTCAGAATTCCTTAGACAGTGGTGCGAGCAAGTGGCTGATCAAGACCAAGCAAATTTTTTTTCATCAGCCCCCATACAGTACTACAGTACTGTACTGTATTCCCAGATTTTCTTGTGTCGTGGTGGTAGGGAAAAATTAAGGATAGGTGGGAAAGCTCGATACAGTAATGGTGGTTGATCAATTGTCGTTTTTGCTGGAAGGTCAGAGCCACACGACGGGCTTTGGATGCTTTCATGAGGAGACACGACATAAAAAGTGACAAAGAATAATGTTATGCCCGCAAAGCCAAGATTCACGCCATGCATTTTTTTTCTGGATTACCTTTTTCTTACGCGCTCTTGTGCCATCCCTCCTCAAGGCTGTCCCCTTCGCGCGACCGCTCTTAGCTCCTAATTCCTGATGGCCAACACCAATGCATGATGACCCAACCACCTAACTTGCAATTGACCCTTAACATGGCGTTAAATCCCCTTTTTACTGATGGATCCTTCAGATCCATCATCTTGACTCATCTGTAGATACGACCCACTATTTTCCCTTGATCCTTAGAGTATAAAAGGACATCCGCACAGCGCATGTCCTTCCTTTTTCCCTTATCTCCACAATCACATACATTTATTGCTATAATAAACCTGCTGCCACAATGCTTTCACAAATCAATGCTCTCCCTTCCGTGCCTGTGGCACCGGTGCCCTTCTGCGGGCACAACATGTACTGTAGAACTGTACAGTACCTACAGTACAGTACTGTAGTTTTTTAAACGATGGATGATCAAAACTCGCAGAGAAAATCCACTTTCTTTTTCGACAATCAAATTTTTCAATCGCGATTTGCTCGACAACGACGGTCTTCTTGTCAACCCGTGATTTTTACCGGTATTCCAGGTAAATACTACAGTAACAGCAAACAGGGGGCAAATCACTTAATGGGATGACTTGCGGCGCGCTACAGTATGATAGCTTGTGTTTTAACTTTTTGCATCGGTCATTTCACCAGGCTGCAAGCAACCCACTCAGCGCACAAAAATGTGCAAAATAAAAAATACCGTACGTAAAAAAAAATAAAAAAATAAAAATTCCATGCAATCCACGCACCTTAATTTGGAAGCGTCAAACCTTAAATTTCTGCAAAAAATGTTACCCAAAGTAGGCACTTTTCTCAGTCGATTGCCGTTCATGCGTCACTCGTTGGCCTTTTGTCTTAAGGTGGGGCGATTTGCCATTTTGTCAGCCAATAGCAAATCGTCGGAGTTACCTGTTTGGGATGCATTGATAACTCGGAGTTCGAAATTTCCCGCTTTTGGGATTTAAAAGTGTGACCCCTGAATTTTTCAGAAGTGGTCGTAGCGCCTTGGGTGTTTAAGCTTTTTTGTGGCAAATTTAGCGCTGAATTCGATGCAGCTAGGGTTGCTTATCGAATCTCGTCTCAATCGACGAATAATTTGACGTGTCTCGATCGATAATTATGGTTATCGAGACAGTATCTCATGTTTCGAGATTCGAGACTTATCGAGATTCTCATGCACTCATTTTTCAAGAATTCAAAGATTTTTTTGACCTTTTGATGAACATTTTCGATTGATTTCTCGATCGATATTACGATTGAGATCACGACTGATCGATATTTCGAGACTTTTCGAGAGATGCAGCTATTTTTGAGCGGGCTCAGCCGTGCAGATGGAGAGATGAATGTAAAATAGTACAAACAGGATAATTTTGGCATTTTTGAGTCCAAAAATCGGGTAGGTCCATCTCAAGCAGTGGTCTGTAGTTCATCTCGTGACGCAACTTTCATCGGCGGGCAGATACTGTAGGCTGTAAAAAAAATTCTGGAGGCACAGCACGCCAACAAAATCTGAAAACCACGCTCCGTGCTTGTTAAAAGATAAATGTCTGCACGTTTTCGTGCAGTATAGCGTGATGCTTCAGGCATTGAAATGATGGCACGCGTCAGTTTCTGTCCACTGAGATTGAAACATAAACGGGTCAAGCACTTTACTGTATTTCTGGTGTAAAATCCAAAGCGAATATGATAATAATAATCGTGCTTTTGTGCATTTTCTCGGGCATTTACCAAGATAGAACTACTGTATACTGTATTGATATTTTTCAATCAGAGACAGGACACACTTCATGCTTGCAGCAATACTGTATCCTCGCCAAATTTGAGAGGTTTACAGTATACCGTATGATCTGTGGGAACAATAATTGTCACATATCCTTTTCTATTACGTACAGAGTAATATAATTTGAAAACTCTTGTGCACCACAATGTACGGTGAAATTTGCCCCATCCCTCCTCGTCCCAACTCCATCCGCATCAAAAATGTCCCAAATAGCTAAAGTGCTCAAGGCATACCATATTAAATGTCGTAAAACCGCTTTTTTTTTTTTTTTTTTTTTACGAAACGGGCCCTTTTTCAGTTGATTGTGGGATCACAGCAGCAACCTAATCACTGTAAATGTAAATGATATTTATGATACGCGTCGTTTTAAGGGAAGAGATTTGGGCGAGTTGCTATGATACTGGGAAAGGTACGACAGGAATAAAAATGCAAAAAAAAGATCTGAAAATTGCTACGTATTTCTGCAAATAATAGTTCGTTGCTAACACTGTAGCGGCAAGTTGCAAACGACAAGGACGTGGCCTCCAGTACTGTACAGTACTGTACAGTAAGATATTTCAGATGAACCAAATTTCACCCCAGTTTTTTGCGGTAGAAAAGATCAAAATGAAAAAAATGAAACAGATCCTTCGTGACGTGGTTTTTTAATGGAAGGGGGGTAACGATGAAATGCAAACTATGAACAAACAGAGCAAACAAAATGAAAAAAACAACAATTGAAAAAAAAAATATGCAGAGAAAAAAAGGGATTAAGGTAAAAGTCAGTGACAGAAATGAAAAAGACGTGAGCTAATTTTGCGTGTCGTTGTTTTCTTGTTCCAAGAGATCGTTGAGTGCGTCCCAGTTGGGTAAAAAGTCGCCATAGTAGACGGTCAAGCCCTTGAGCGCTTGCCTGATGCTATTGCATTCGATCTCGCACGTGTTGCCGGGCCCAGCAAGCAGCGCCAGCTGATTCGGGTTTGTGTTTTTTGGCGCAAAGAAGACAACATTTGGTGTGATGGCCTGCGCCAGGCGGACAATTTCCATGCTTGTTTTCCCAATTAAAGAAAAAAAAGATGAGATCGAAGCACTTGGCTTCAGTTTTGCCTTGATTCTTACCCATTTCCAGGCATCATCGTCTTGAGGTTGTATTCCTCTTCGTGAAGATAGGTTGGGCCACCCCAGGGCGGCGACAGGAATACGACGTCGGCCTGGAAAATCGATCATGGATGAGCAAAAGAAAGAAAAATGAGGCCAGGCCGTCTTACCTTGAGCATGGGTGCAAGATCATAAAAGCTGCCTTGAATAAACTCGATGCGATCGTCGACGCCGTAGATCTTGGCATTGTGCCGTGCGCAGTGGAGCTTGATGGGGTCGATATCGATGGCAATCACTTGAAATTGGGAAAAAAAAGGTGTCAGACGCATCTTTTTTTTTTTCAGATGTCACGCGTTTACCTCGATGACATGTGCGTGCAAATTGAATGGCGTTGCCACCACAGCCGCAAAACGCGTCAATGATCACGTCGGTGCTGCATCGTTCTGCCACGTGCTTTGCCATTGCCTCGGGCGTCACGGAAAACCAGCCCTCTGCCATGGAAAAAAAAAAGAGAAATGAGTCACCGTGGAGAGTCGCCAAGAGCCCTCTTTTGCCTCGCCTTACCCTTGTCCATCAGGATGCCTTGATCATATTTTGTGAAATAAGCGTAGCGCTGGTGGAAATACTTGACCATGTCCTTGGGAATGGTGTCCAGGGTATATGACACGTTGACGCCGTCGATGACATTGGGGCCTGAGCCGCGTGGCATCTTTTTGCGCCGCTTGACAGCGCGTTCTTTGGCATTGTTGCCGTCTGACAGGCGCTCATTGCTGTCATTTGCTTGGGTTTCCTCATTTTGATCCATGTTATGCGCACCTGTCGTCCTTTCGTTGTCCAATTTCAGACTGAGCCTGCGCGTGATGCGACGCGTCTCGTCGAATTGCTCGCTGTGGCCGCTCGCGGGCTGGTTTTTTTGGACCGACGTCTTTGGCGTGTGTTCGCCGTCCTGAGGCGTCGAGGCGATCGCGTCCTTGTCGTCACTGGACGATTTGCGCGGGCGACCACGGCCGCGGGGTTGCTGGTGTGTGTGTTCGTCGTCCACGATCGTCGGGGCGAGCGCCTTTTTGTCGTCAATGGACAATTTGCGCGGGCGACCGCGGCCACGGCGCTTGGGCGTGGTGCCAATGTTTCTGTCGGCAGCGGTATTGATCACAACAGCTTCAAGACCCATGGCAGAGCCGGGGGAATCGATCATGAAAAAAGAGTGAAAAAGAAAGTGGGGGGAAAAAAGGCACAAAAAACAAGCCATTCAGCTCCCGCTCGCATTTAAACGATTTTATATCAAATTCAAATGACCATTGTTTACCACAACTGCATCCCAGAGAGACAAGAGTAGGCTCAATGAAAACCTGACTCATTCTCTTTTATAATGACTTGTAGAGGACAGCAGCAACATAAAAGATTTCATTCGTAGGGGTGCAATCAGGTGCTTTTTTATTTCTTTTGGACGTTCTGATAAATGTAGACCACCGTCAATGACTCGATTAAGATAAGACAAATGGCAAAAGAAATGTCAAGCAATAGCGAGAACGTTTTTAATTCGTAACTTCGGGCCTGTCTCGCCATGCTGGTGATGTCCGGCAAATTGTCGGTTGAATCAACACACCAGAGATAGTGATCTTCGAAATAATAATCATGGATAGGCGCTCGTTGCTGAGGCTTAATAATTGCTTGCGCTTGGAATATAAAAAGCGCATCGACGCCATACGACGCGACGTAAAATATCAAACAGAGAATAAGCAACCCGAGCTGAAAATAGCAGCACAGTTGCATGATCGGCCCTCGGTCATCAAATACTTGGAACAAAAAGGCATTTTAGATGCGCAATTACATAAGCCGAAAACGTCAAAAGCGCGTTACGGCGATCCGAGGACATGACGTAGACATGGTCAATCGATGTATGCTCTCTAACAGAGCGAGTACGATCATCAGGGGGTGCGTACTCTCTATCCTTGTTCGCTGGAATTTCAAAAGTATATAATGTACTCTTGATTAGGCCACCAAAGAGTGACATGGGCCTCGACACGGTGAATTCCAGGTATGGGTTGACGCAATCCAGCTTTTTTAAAAAGATAATCTTCATTTTGATAGCGAAAAACAAGAAAGAAAGTGAAAAAACAAACGGAAGAGATGACCATCCCCAGCCCTACTTTTTGGTGTTCCATAGCACAAGAGCCTGTTTATTTTTACTGGTCTTTTAGAGTTCCCCTGCCACTATTCATGTGTATCAACTCCATCGACGGCCATCTGGTGTCTCCAAATCGCATCAGAGTCTTACTAAATTGAAAAAAAAAGTAAAAAAAAAAATTCACCCGTCAGCCTTGCTTGGCTTTTTACAGGGCACTCCTTTTTGATCATGGATTTCTTTGTCCGGATCATGGATTTCCGTGGTTTTCTGTGATTCCCGTGACTTTTTTTTTTCATCTCGAATGATATGTGTCACCGAGCAAGACAATGACGCATACGCGTGACCTCATCATGTTGCCTTTTAGTGTCTCTTTTTGGGCTGGACAAGTAGAATGGGCTCATTTTGTTTGCATAAAGCTATCCATTGGATCCAAAATGGGCCATTGGAACCAAAGATGGCCGTGCGGTCGGGCCGTGAGCATCGCTTGACGCATTGGTTCATTGCGTCGACATGACGTGTGCCTTGGTTGGGCCAAACAAACAAAAACAAAAAAAAAGAGCTCCAATTGCATGACGACGTCAAAAACAGGGTCCCCCCTTTCACGGCTTGTCTGATGACACAGCCACCCAGACACAGGAGTGACCCTAACCTTTTTTGACACGCACGCGTGATTGCATGATTGACAAGAAGAGGGAGCTCAGCCAAGTTGTCGTAATCAAAAAAAAGGGGAGGGGGAGGGACGGCACGCAGGGAGGAGGCGCCTTGCAACCATGCCAATTCAGGTAGCTGGACGGCAGGTTTTTTTTTATTTTATTTTCCCCCTCTCCAGGCGACATTCCTCATCACCGCACGCAAAAAAGAAAAAATATGAAAAAAAAAAAACCTCCGTGATCACCGACAATATGAGGATTTGGGGAAAAAGGGAAAGGGGGGGGGAGAGCACAGGGACATAAAAGAGGTGCGCGCACCAAGAATTTTTTGAATGAATTGGTTCTTCAGGGCCAATCATCAGGGCCAATCATGAACTTTTGACTGGGTTCTTGAACAGAAAAAAAAAGTGCATGACAGCCCTTTTTTGACGCCTCCCCTTTTCTTTTTTTTTTTTTTTTCTTGGTTTTTTTGGTAATTGTTTCTCCCGATTTTTTTCTTTCCTCTCCAATTCGATGAGTGACGACAAAAAAAGATGGAACGAGGCTTCAATGGCAAGAGCGCACCTAGCCGTGCAATTGCCGGAGATTGTGAGCCACATCCTTTGGTTCCTGGCACCGTATGCTGAATGTGAGCAGCAACAGCAACAACAGCAACAACAGCAGCAGCCATCATCATCACCATCTTCACAGCAAGCGTCATCGTCGTCGTCATCGCTGTACATCAGTCGACATGATAAACAGGCATTGTTGCCATGCCTGACGGTGGATCGTCTCTGGTATATGTGTGGAGCGCGGCATCTGTGGCGGCACGTTTTGTTTGAGGACACGTCGGGTGGAGCGGCGGCGTTCCAGCAGTTTGCAAAGGGTCTTTGTGCCTCGATCGGCGGACCACATGCGGCCGCGCAGCCATTGTCGCCGTCGTTGTCGTCAACGATCCTCTCATCGTTGTCAGTGTCGACGGTCGTATCACCGGGAGCGTCACATGGTCATGCGGCCGCAGGGATGACCACCCAACAACAACAGATAGCAAATGAAAAGGCGAAAACCATGAAATCCTCGCCATTGAGTGGATTAAACGACGCGCTGGACGAGGACGACGACTTGGCTGAGGCAAGCAGCCATAGCAGCATGCTTTTGCGGCGGACAATGATGCGCATGCAGCCACGGCAATCCATGTCGTGCTCAACACCGACAACAACCAACAAAAAGAAAGCATCATTGCCCATGGACGAGGACGAACCATTGACGGCCGAGAATCCAAAGCAGCGGTTTTCGACGATTCTGTACCAACGTAGTGTCCGGTCGGTGACGGTCAAGCGGATCAAGGACAAGGCGATCAATGCGGATTTGGAGGCGGTGGCGGCAAGCGCGTCACGCCTCCAAAAGCTGGATATTTACATTTGTGACGCGGTGCACAATCGCGCGCTCATGGCGTTTTTCCACGCGGGGAATCAATTGACATACGTGTCGCTGGCCGGCTGTTATCTCGTGTCTGACGAAGCCATTGTCACGCTCGCGCATCACGCGCCGCAGCTCAAGCACTTGGATTTGCGCGCATGCGGCCAGGTGTCTGATCTCGGGTTATCGGCCATCGCCTACCACTGTCCACGGCTCACCCATTTAAACGTGGGCCGCATCCGCGAACGCGAGCGCATCACAAACACGTCCATCAGCCTCATTGCTCAGCACACGCAGGTCACCGTGCTCGGGCTTGCGGGCTGCGCCATTGACGACGACGCCATGCTGCACGTGGCGCGCCATCGCGGACACGCCCTTGAACGCGTCTCGGTCAACAATTGCCGACGATTGACAAATCGCACGCTCGATGCCCTCGTCACACATTGCCCGCGCCTCACCGTCTTTGAAATGAAGGATTGCACAAACATTGACCATTGGCTCCAATTGCAGAGTCTCTTGAAACGCAATGTCCTGCTCACCCTTAGCGAGAGGCAAAACAAGGAATGCCATGCCTGGGCACAGCGCCATGGCATCCAAATGAAGGTCTTGTCGCCTGTCAAGTAAAATAGAGATTGGCATCATATTATAGACTTTTTTTTTTCCTCCCCACCCCCCTCCTTTTTTTTTGCGTGTGTCCATGGTCTGCCCCCCCTATTTGCATGCCCATGGGGTCAATTGCTAAAAATCTAATACAATTTTTACAAATTTAAATCAACAATTCCTATTTTTTTTCTTTTATTCATTTTTTTCTCTCTCTCTCTCTCAGCAAACATGTGTGTATACAAGGCGACCCTCCAATCAAAACAAAAAAAAAAAGAGAGAGATAGACAAGAGGACTAATCGCGCTTCAAGGGATAGTATTGGACCTCGACAGGCTGGTCCTTGCGGATGATGCAGATTTGCAGCGTGTCGCCCGTGTAAATGTCGCGTTCCGTGGCGGAAGTGAAGGCATCCTTGACGATCCTCAGGACCTCATCGAGCTCCAATGGCGCGTGCGACACGTTTTGCATGTTCTTTTTGTTCACCTGGTTGTCCAAAAAGGGCTGGATCAACGCCGACGCCGAGCCGCTGGCGCGCGCCAATTCACGTTCGTACGAACCGATGGCATCGTAACAGTAAACACCGCCCTCACCTAGAAAAGAGCCGTCGAATCCATAAGCCATTGTCACGTTTTGCGCATGTTTCTTCCTTTTTTTCCTGTTTTTTTTTCGCGCTTCATACCATTTTCGTCGACCGCGCTTCATACCATTTTCGTCGACGGCCACCGAGAACGCAGAAGCTGTAGTAGGGGAAGAAGCGGCGCTGATATAATGTGATGGACAGCATCTGGGCAATGGCGTCGCTGGACATGTTCTTGTCATGGTTGAACTTGTACCACTGTAAAAAGGAAAATGTGAGCCCATGGACGCCCCCTTTTAGCCACTTTTTGTTACCTTGAGGCGCTGATCCAACACCTTCTTGAGTGTAAGGCCGTCGGCGTGGAAGCCATTCATGGCAATGACCGATGTATCCGACAAGACGTACGCTTTGGGCGAAAAACGCGAATTGATGCTGTATCCCGTGCTCTGTCGTGTGTCTGCAGCCACTACGCAAAAGTCCTTGCCGGCAATCGCCACGCTCGTGCTGAAAAAAAGAGAGGGATGAATGAGCACCACATATTGAAACATGAAAAAAGGGAGGCATTTACCCGCCATTATCGTCATAGGGCTCGAAGCGGTGCTCAATGGGCACATTGATACCGTCGTGTTGTGCTTCTGGGGCGTTGAGCATCGTGTGTATGGGTGGGTGGAAAAAAAAAGAGGAACAAGAAAAAGAAAAAAAAAAAAAGCGAGCAATGACGCGTACCGAGCCAAAAAATAAAAAAAAAGAGACGGTGACGAATCCTCCGCTGAAATCCAAAAAAAGCCGCCCAGCCGTCCAATGGGGCATTCCTTTTCCAACTCTCACAATGGGGGTCAGAAATGCAGAAAATAAAAAAAAGGGCGTATATTCAAAAACATGTACAATTGGGAGGAGAAAGACGTGCCATGAAAATGGGTTCAATGGCTTGAAACGAGGCAAAAATAGAGAGTGGGAGGAGAGGGCTATACACACAATGCGAGGATGACGATGAAAAAGGGTGTATTTGGGGGATGGGGAAGCCTTTGAAAAAATAAAAAAAAAAGAGGGAATCAAGGCGATTGGGATGCAATGGTGTCTAGTTTCAATGGGCTTGGCTGTGCTGATCTGGACAGACGATGGACGCGCAGATGACGCCGCATGTTGCTTTGGACGCTGAAACGGCGGCCACAGCCTTCCTCTGGACAAACAAAAGGTTTTTCGCCGGTATGCGAGTAGACGTGGATGCGCAGCGAGGACGGGCGCGAGAAGCGTTTTTGGCAATAGGGGCACACATAGCGGCCATTCGTGGACAAGCCATTGGACGTGCCCGTGGACGACGATGGCGACGGCTGGTGCATGGGTGGCGTCGGCGACGGTTGGCGCGGCGGTGGCGGCTGCTGTGAGGCTGTGTTTGGCGCGTACGCCTTTAGATTGTCGTCCATGGTGTCTCTCAACATGAAATCAGCCGTGTTGGCCGACACGGCACGCCGATGATGATGGTGCACGGCGCGCATCGTCGGATTCGAAGGCGGCGCCACATTGGTCGTGGAAGAATACGACACGGATGGCATGGCCGACGACGGATATAAACGTGGCGGCGTTGTCGTCGTCGTTGTCGTCGATGACGAAGTGCGCTCGGCAAAGGACGGCGCCACGGGAAACTCGGAAACGGACCGTTGGTGCCGTCCACCAGAAGGCGACAAGGACGCACCAGAAGGCGACGAAGACGACCCGGCCATCCAACTTGGCGTCACAGACAACAGCGCAGGATTGTTGATCACAGAAGGCTTCGCTTGCCCATCTTGGGGTCCATAAAGTGACAACCGCTGGAGTTCCGAGGGCAGACTGCTCGTCTTTTTCTCTAAAAAGAAGAAAACGAAAAAAAAGCGTCAATATCGCCCCAATTCCTTTTCTTCTTCTTCTTATCTTACCGTCCTGACCCAGCAGGTGCTGAATAGAGGGTAAACTTGGCTTGTTCCCATGCATACCCTATAAAAAATAAAAAAACCACAAAAAACGAAAAAGAAAAAGAACAAAGAGAAAGAAAAAAAAAGAGTGGGATCGGCATCTTTTTTTGATTCTTTCCATTCAACCTCATTGAAATTCCGCTCTGATTGGTGCTCCGCTCCTTTTTTTTTTTCGGGCCCGCTGGTTCTGCCGCACGCGCGTACGCAACCCATTGTTGCCCTGTTGGCCACACGTCGCCAACCATCGGGTCATGCGCGTCACGTGGAGCGCGTGTTTATATGTGCCTTGGGCTTTTTTTTTTATTTTTCACTCGATCACAGGGTGAAAAGAGGTTGCGCATCCCTCTCTCTCACTCTCTCCTTTTTTCTTTTCTTGGCCCGCCTTTTTCCTTTTCCTCTCCTCCCCCTCGATTGACGCCGTTTTCCCTCATCTTTTTTAGCCGAATTTATGACGAATCATCATCATCATCACCATCATCAGGGGCAGCAGCAGCAGCAACAGCAGGCATATTACGCGGCGGGCGGGATGCAGCAGCAACAGCAGCCCTATGGCCATGGTGCACATCATCAGCCGTATTTGTGGGGCGATTTGGCTGCTTTTGCAGGTTCCGAGGCGCTGCTGCAGCGGTACGAGAACCAGCACCACCTGCCGCACCACACAATGCGTGATTTGGCATTGAGTGGTGCCGCCGCCTATGGGATGCATCAATTCCAAAAACACGACACAATGCGCCATTATCAACATGCACATCAAGGCATGGGCATGATGCCTGGCATGGGCATGGGCGGCTCACCCTATGGCGGTGCCTATTCATATTACCCTTCTTCGTACGGAGGAGGAGCCATGGGCGCCTATGGGTCACCCTATGGAGGCGTCAATGCCATGTATTCACCGTATGGCGGCTATTACCAACAAAATCCTTATGCCAGCTATTATGGAGGCGGCGCCGCAGGCTCATATCCGTATTTCCAGCAGCAAAATGGCTCGTACTTTTATTAACAGAGCAAAAAGGGCATGTGATTAAATAAAAACACAACCATTCAAGAGGCCACTTTTTCGAGCAAAAACAGCTGGACATCGGAAAGATGACTGGACGCGTCGTCTGTTTTGATGTGTTTTTGCGCATGCGGGCCGAGCCAGCCGAGCGCGTGGCCATGACGGCGATCCAATGGCTGCTGCTGAACGTGGAAAAGGGGGCGTGCCAAGTCAAAAAAGAACTGCTCGTCCTCGAGCTTCAGACCACGACGCTTGTACCCGACGAGGATCTTGGTGTCCATAGAAGCAAGGCGATGCAGTGTCGCCACAAGCAGCGGGAACTTATCAGGCTCGTACAGCACGTCCGACGCAATGATCACGTCAAACAACCCGGTGGCCGCCATCGCGCCCATGTCCGCCGGATGGCCCCACCGCAGCGCCGAAATCGCCACATCCTCATACGTGATCCCATTCAGTCGTCGATTCTCGTGGATCAGCCCAAGCGCCTCGGGCACATCCGTCAGCGTAATATGCATCGGCCGCGAATGCCCTCGCTGGCATTGAAACGCCATCAGCAGGCCAATCACGCCCGTTCTACTCAAATTCGTGGAAAAAAAAAAGATGAAGAAAATGGGAGATATTTCGCACAATTGACCACCACTGACCACAATGGCAGAAAGGGTCTTTTTTTTTTTTCCCTACCCTGCGCTTAGATCGAGGATGCGCGGTTTGGATGAGGTGGATGGCAGGGGGAGTAATTGGCGCACCACGGCATCCGAGACAACAAGGGCCGAATCCCACATTTTGCCGGGTGTTCCGTGGACCCAGCCTTCTTTTATCAAAAAGTAATCGTGTTTTGACGGCAGCGAGTAGCCGCGGTACATGACGAGCGACGCGTACGACGTCCATGCGCGATGCTCGGCGTGATGTTTTCCAACGCGTGTGGATGAAGAGGATATTTGGAACGGAGCTGTGACGAGCGGCAGGACGTGGAGGGAATGCAATTGAGCGGTGGGTGTGATCATGACCATGAGTGAGCTAGAGGGGATGGTGGCGGCCGCGGCAGCCTCGGCGGCTGTGGTATACACCACTTTTTGACGCACCAAGGGCTTGATCATGACTTGCAAGTGGAAATGCCGGTCCGAGTCCCAATTGTCACGCTTGGAAATGGGCTGCCACACCAATTGCCATTGTGTGGATGGCTGCAGCGCGTCCATGTGGCTGGTCCGCCGTTCCAAAAGCACGCAATCAAGCTTGAGCGCGTCCAATGCGTCGGTGGACGGCAGCAACGAGCCCAATTCGTTCGCAAGGTGGATTTCCAAGGGGTACCAATGCATCGGCAGCAACACAGGAGGCAACGGCCGCAGCGGGACCATGCGCAGCAGCCCGGAATAATTGTACAGACAGTCCATAAAGTCCATCGTCATTTCTTCCTCGACAACCACCACATCCTCATCCACGTCGGAGCTCTCATCATCGCCCTTGGTCGACCCACGCGCCGACGACGACGCCGATGACGAAAGGGACATCAATGATGGCGATACCACCGCATTGGGCCCTTGCGACACTGGTGGCGCCTGCTTTTCTATGGATATGTCGGCCGCGTCGCCGGACGGGTATATGGTTTGGGTGGAATACAGATCAAACGCCATCGTGGAAGGTGTAGTTTCGTGCTTGAACACGGAAGGGGGTATGCAGTGGCAACAAAGGAGAAGAGGGGACGGGTGAAACTAGCGTGGAGGAGCAACTGGTAATAATTAACCGAGAAAGAAAAAAAAAAGAAAGAAGACACGCGACAAGTAGTAAATAACGAAAAGCGAGAACAAGGTTCCTATTATGCAAAAATAAAATAAAAAAAAGTAGGAAAAAAAAAGGGAGTAGGAGAAAAAAAAAAAAGAAAGAGAAACAAAGCGCCGTTTTTTTATTTTCTAAGTGCGTTCCTGTCACTCAAACAAATAGGCAGTGGCATCAATTGTGGGATTTTTTATTTTTCATTGTGCGAATTTAGGCTTGGACAATGGTGCCAGGTGCATTGTCGCTCTTGCGCAAATCCAGCATGATTTGCTTCATGCGCGACACATCGCGGCTCTGCTGCTTGGCATTGTTGCTGTTCACGTCGAATTCGCGCACAACGCGCTCCCACACATTCGCAGACGACGACACTTGCTCACGCTCTTGCTGATACGCCTCCTCGCGTGCCCTAAAACGATTTGACAACAAAATAAATACGTCAATTTGGCAAAACAAGGGCCCAAATGGGCGCTGTTTTTTTTTCTTTTTTTACCGGTTCTGCTCGATGGCTTTCTGCTTCTTCTCATTGTACTCCTCGTAGAATCGATCAATCTCCTCGCGCGCCTTGATGATGGCCGCTTGCTTCTTTTCTTCTTCATCCTCGTCACGCTTTTCGATCTGTTCGCGCTGCTTTTCGCGCCATTGTCTAAAGTAAAAAGATAAGTCCCCTGTTTTTTTTTCGATGGGCTTTGCCATGCGTTGCTTATTGGACGCTTACCGGACCACCTCGGGCTCTTCATCAGGCAACATGGCGCGAGTAAACGCCTAAAGGCCAGAATAAAGCAGATAAAAAGTGAGCAAAAAGCTCTCGCCTCCACCTGGCCACTCCCACCCTTTTCTTCTTCTTTTTTTACCTGCGATGTTTCGAGCTCCTCGGCCTTGGGGAACGACGCATCAAAGCCATGGTCGCCATTGCTGGTGACCGCCAAGGCCTGCGACGGCTCATCCGCTTGGATGGCAGGCACACCTGTCGTCTCGGGCGCATCAAACGCAAACAAGTCGGCATCCTGGCCCAGCGCAGCACGCTCGCGCGCAAGGAAATCAGCAGTAGGGTCAGAAGAGCTGTTAAAGTCGCCAAAGTCGGTCATCTTGGTATGGTGTGTGTTGTGTGAAGAGCAAAAAATGGAAGAAAGGGGGGCCCTTGGCGGCATTTTGAATTTTCATATCTTCTTCAACAGGGCCACGGCCAAGGCGGTGAATTGAAACACCGCCGCTGGCCTTTTTTTTCACAGCGCCTAACGTTATCATTCAAAAATCGCGAATTGCTCGAGAAGCAACAAGGCATCTTGACTTGCTTTGAGCAAATAAAAGTTAGTACCAATTCCTGACATTTGAATGGCACTTGTTTTACGCTGGCGTAGCAACATAGACGCACGTGAAATGCGCAAAGGTGATAAAACACCTTTTTTCGCTTTTCGAGGGACGTCCTCAAAGCCGATTAGCTGTTTCGCGCGCCGCGCTAGAAAGGTTGCGCGCCAGTCTTTCATTTGAGCCCACGCAGACATCTCTAGGTCGCGTAGATCGCGAGCAACAGCTCAAATTCAAAATGGCCAAATTTCGTGGATGATCCCCTGAATCAAAAAAGGTGGATGGATCGCCGCAAAATTTGAAGGGTAGCAGGAACGCACTGTCCTCATCCATTCTTGTGCGGGCAAGGTCGCGGGTTGTTAGGCTAGTTGGTGAGAAAATTGATAAACAAGCACGAAAACACATGATTTTCCATTCAATGCTATTGACCCACCATGTGCTTTTAGCGACCTGAAACAAGCACATCTCGCGCATATGAACCGGTCGCACACGTCGATGCCCATGCGCACAAGAAAAACGCGCTTTACGCGTGAATGGCGACGCGTCGAAACCTCGCTTTTTGAACATGTTTTTCGGCGCGTCGCTACTGTGGATTGTATACAACCACTGCGCCGTGCAGTGCACACACTTAAAGTGCTGAATGATGCTCTCCGAGGAAATGTCGACCGATCGGTTCTTGCGTGTCGTGGCATCGAAGGATGAGCATTTGAAATGAAGCCCTCTGGCCACTTTAAAACCCATTTTCTTGAAACCCACAAAGCAGAATTGCGTGAAACTTGCCTTGCTGTTACTACCCTTTGGCACGCACCATGCCGCCAAGTTTGAAGACGATCGGAGGAGTCGGCCTGTTTTTTGCAAAATTCGGCGTGGCAGCGCGCCAAACTTGCAAACAGGCATCGCGCCGCGAATTGCGCCCCCAGGATCACAAGCAATGGCTCAAATGAAAGCCTGCGCCATCTTCTTTCCTTTGTAACAAGCAAGCGCCATGGAATAATTTGCTAGTCTACGATTTGTTCGACGTTTACGCATAAAAATGGAAAATCTGATTGTTTTGACTTGTCCTTTTTTCGTTTTACTTTAATGTCCTGATGTCTTTACATTTAGTCGTCTATGCTTGTCCATCGTCAACTTTTGGCACTTTTCTAATTTCGTCCGAAGTATTTTGGAAAAAAACACAACTTACTTTTGAATTTGTGGACTTTTTGAGTTTTTTTTTTCATCAGGATTTGCAAGAAAAAGTCGGCAGCATTGGATGAATCCGGGGGGCGCAGAATCGTGTGGTGGTGTCAGGATGGCGGGTCACACAAGTGAACTTTTCTACAAATTTGGAAATGTGTGGAAAAAAGAGTGGAAATTCATGCCCCGTGCGCCTTTCTTTCCCGACTTTTTTTTTTTTTTTTTTTTTTTTTTTTTGGCTTTGCCATGGCGACGCACGACTCGTTGTTGCTTCACATTGTGCGAGAACTTGCTTTGGATGGAGACGACGAGACACAAAAGCTGGCCGACACATATTTAAAGGCGGACACCTTGACACCCACGCAGGTACGCCTTTTATTTTACTTCAAAAAACGCGAGGGATCTAACCACGATAGCACGTCGTTTCTTTTGCTGCTTGTCACTGTTT
The DNA here is from genome assembly GCA_001650995.1 of Gongronella sp. w5. Taxonomy (NCBI): domain Eukaryota; kingdom Fungi; phylum Mucoromycota; class Mucoromycetes; order Mucorales; family Cunninghamellaceae; genus Gongronella; species Gongronella sp. w5. Next base: position 550,837 of record KV441880.1, read on the forward strand.
TTTTTTTGTTTAGGTCGCGGCGCTCCAGGGGCATGTACAGCAATCCATTGAGCAAATGTGCGACAATGTCACGAGCCAGGTGAGCATGTTTCACCCGTCGGTCGCGTACGACGCGCACGGTGGGCGTGTGTCGGCATCGATGGTGCTACCGCGTGTCGTCAAGGTTGTGCAGCAAATGGACGCGTACGTGGATCGCACGCGAGCGCAAGTGACGGATCTCAAGCAGCAGGCCATGGCACTGGCCACAACGTACGTGCGCGTGATCCTCGAGATTCTCGACGTGCTGCGCCACGTCATCCTCGAATTCAAGTGCGATTTCGACCTCGAAAAGAACGCGACCCTGGACCGCTGGCTCGACGCACGCGCACGCGCTTTCCAAATCCAGGTCCACCACTTGTACACCACCATCCGACAAGCAACCTACCCACCACACGTCGTCCACGCACTCGCACAACTCAATGCCAAGCTCACCGACCGCGCAAACGACGCCAATGCCCTCGCCGCCAAAATCGACAAGAAATGCAACGACACAGCACACCCAACCATCCAAAAACTCATCCAGCAAATCTCAAACACCTCCAAAAATATCCAGAGCCTTACTGACCACATTGCTCGCCTTCAATCGCAGGATCCAGACGCCTAAATGCCCTCGTGTTTTGCTCGTTTCCACCCCTCATACCCCCCCCCCCGCAATTCATCCTTGGCATATAATAAAAAAAAAGTGGAAAGTGCGCACAGAAAAGCATTGGACGCGTCGAAATTCCTTTCTCATAGAATGAACATGCCTAGTGTTGGCTAATGGGCAGGTGACGCATTGGGCTAGTGGGCGCGGCCAAAAAGACCATTTTGGTAGCAACGAAAAAAAAAAAAGGATTGAAAAGGATTGAAACCTTGTTCTTTTGGCCATAACAAGGGTCGAAATCCCTCTGCCCCCAACTCTCGCCACGAGTCGTGTCACCATGCTGCAAGGCGCCATGAGGTCAAGTGTCCATTTGCTTATATTTTCGAAAAAAGAAGTGAAATATCGAGGAAGTGACTCTTTTAGAGCATGCGTTGGTGGGGTGCATGTTTTCTCGTGATGCAGTTTCTCTCTCACTGATCAGACTCGCATTGGATGACCTGTTTGTATCTTGACGTGATTTTAGCGATAAAAAAAAAAGAAACATTGCAGCAACCCAGATGATGGACATGGCGCGCACGCACACGCGCCAGGCGCCCCGCCCATCCCCAATTAAAGCCGCGCAATGATATGATAAACAAAGAAAAAAAAATAGGAGCCAAGACGCCACTCGCGCGAGATTGACGCGCTTTTTTTTTTATTCATCCGCGAGGCAAAATTGTCCAAATTGCGCGTTCTACATCGAATTTTTACGTCCTTGCGACCTGGACTCACGGTGGGAGTCGTGGTACGCCGCAGCATGCGGACAAGGGTACGGCGGCGGAAGTTGGCTGGGTAAAAAAAAAGAATTTGAGAGATCGGGTTTCCCACCATTGTCGTTTCTTTTCGCTCTTTTTTTTTTTTTTTTGACAAATTCTTGCAAATTTCCCCCGTTGTCTCTCTTATTAGTATGAGTCAAGATGCTTATTTGGCGATGTTGAACAACCCTGTGATCAACCCACCTGCGGGTGCGTCGACGGTGGCGGCGCAACAAGCGGGCTCGGAGCTAAGACGTGCGTCGCAGTGCTGTGTGCGCGTCAGTGACGAGGCGCAAGCGTGCCAAGACAAGTTGGCAGCGGCAAGCAACGACTTGACGCTGGCGTCCGAGGCAGACATGCCGTGGATGCCCATCCAAGTGCCGAGCGACGCAGGGTTGCCATTGTCAGGCGACATCGTTGCCCAATTGCGCGCCCTCGGCATCCACCGCGATCAATTGGATGAAAATGACGACGACAATGACGCGTCGCACGTGCAGAAAAAGACACTAAAAGCGTTTTGCGCCGCCCATCCCGATGCTGCCACACTCGAACCCGTGTTTGACGAGCTGTTTGCCAACGATGTGCAAGTCTACCTGATTGGCCACCGCACCATCGACGTGTATGTCCTCGGATGGCTCAAAACCACAAAGGCTCTCGTCGGCTTGCAAAGCGCCCTCGTTGAAACGTGAATGATGAACACTCTTGCGCAAAATAAAAAAAAAACATCTCCATTCACCTTCCACTCTCGCCTCCTCAATTTGCCCAAACCTTGCCACCGCGCGCACCCGAGAAAAGAGGGCTCTTTTTTTTTTTGGCAGTGCTTGTTTAGAAATTGGAAATAAAACAAGTGGAGGTTCATCCTTTTTTTTTCTTTTGGCGCGACCCCCCCCCTCAAACAACAGAAAAAAGGAGAAAAAAAAAAAGCAACCCGGGTTGTAAGAGAGGGCACATCATTGGTATTTTTTTTGGGCTATTTTCGTAGGGGCGGCATTGAGATGTGTGTGGCATTCAGAATGATGATGGGGGTGAAATGGAATTGGCTCGCTTTGCCCAATTTTTTTTTTTGTTTTTTGTTATTTTGCTTTTTAATGTTTGTTTTTTGTTATTTTGCTTTTTAATGGTCAAATGGTCAAATGGTCAAGAAGCAAGTGGTGCGCGTAAGGCAATCGTTTACTGACACACTGAGCGCGACAACGCGTGCGATGCAATGACTAGGCAGATCGCCCCCTTTGTGTAGATGAATTTTTTTCTTTCTTTCCTCTTTGGCCCTGTTGCTTGTTTGTCCATTGGCGGTGGTACAATGCCTTGTTTTGAAACGCCGCGTACTTATTTTTATTATGAGATTTAGGTTTTTTTTTGAAAAAAAAAAAGAGGGAGGGAACGGTGGTCGTGAGTCGCTTTTATATTTTCTTTTTTTCCCTCTTTTTCCTCTCTTTTTCTTTTCTTTCTTTTTGTTTTTACTTTTTCAAAACAACAAAACATCAGTAAAATGGCCAAGGTTACCAAGAAGAACGGCAGTAAGTGGTTGCACGGTTGCGTGACGCGTCTTTTCCCTTGAAAATCACTCACCACGCTCTTTTTACCTTACAGAGAAGGGCGGTCCCTCTGCTTATAACAACTTTATGAAGGTAATTGGCTCTTTTTATGATGATTGATCAATGAGACCACTGACACGCATGTTTTTTTTAAACAGGATCACTTGCCCAAGGTCAAGAAGGCTCATCCCAACATGTCCCACAAGGATGTAAGTGAAAAACGAGAGGCGCAATAGGGGGTGGATGGGGCATGATGGAAGGGGGTGGCGAAGGGAGGGGGGAGGGCGTGGATGTTTTTTTTTTTTTTCTTGCTGGGCGAGAGGGGCGCGTGGATTTGTATGGCCCTTTTTTTTTTTGTGTGAGCGGTCCTCGCAAAGCATCCTTTTTTTTTCTTGCTCTCTTTTCATGTGACTTGCACGTATTCCCCCTTTTTGTTTGCATGTTGCCTCGCTGACCTTTCTTTTATTTTTGACCATTGACGTGCGCGCATTTAGGCCTTCAAGTTGGTGGTATGTTCCTTTTTTAAAAACAAAAAGAAATCGTTCGTTTGTCTCATCCATTTGTTTTCTTTTAGGCTAAGAACTGGGCCACTGCCCCCGAGAACCCCAAGAACAAGAAATAAGCCGTCGCTTTCTTCTCGTCCATCAAGGCATCTCTTTGTCCTTTTCTCCCCCCTCCCCCTTCAAAAATGCCACGCGTCCCAAGCCATTTTTCTTTTTTTCCTTTTGTTTTTCACGCGTCGCCATGATCATCTTTATGAATCTCTCTATCAGTGCTATATGAAATAATCTCGAAAATAAAAAAAAGACCCTTTGCTACGCTTCCATCCTATGATAAAAAAAGAAAAAAACGCGCCAAAACGCGCCTTGTCGCGTGTCACGCACGTAGCAAGTGGACGGCCGCACCTGATGAAGCCTGTTCACGCCTTGACGTGGAATGCGCTTGGGGGGAGCGGTGTGAGCGACTTTTTCAGTGTGTGGGAGCTGAATTGGCGGCTCCTCCGGGCAAAAAAAAAAAAAAAAAAAAAAAAGGGCAAAATGGCAAAATGATTGGTGCATGGATTTGCGATCGAACAAAGCCCTGTGGCTCGCTTTTTGCGCATCAATTGGGGCGCTGCTTTCGCGCAAAGGGGGGGGGGGAGAGTGGAAGAAAGCTCCGCCCCGGTTCCTTGACCTTCCTTTTCTTCCCTGTCCTTTTTTCCCTCTCTTTTTCTTTTTTTTTTTTTTGAGGCCTTCGTGTTATCTTTTTTGTTTGCCTTTTTTACCATGTCGTCATCGCCCAGTGCTAATTCGCCCTCGCCCCGCTTCCAGGCGTTCCACTCCATGGCCGGCTCGCTCACGCGCGAGCAAACCATTGAAGAGCGCTATGGCATCCCCGAGAACTTTTTGGAAATCGAGGTCAAGAACCCGTTGACCCACGGCTTTGGCCGCAAAATGTACACCGACTATGAAATTGTCTGTAGGGTAAGCGCCACTGGACCGAGGAACGACGGACAAAGGGGGGGGAAACGCGGTCAATGACGCGAAAACAAGCTGATGCGCTCCTTTTTTTTTTTCTGCGTTTTAGACAAATATTCCCGCGTTCAAGTTGCAGCATTCGTCGGTGCGACGACGATACAGTGACTTTGAGTGGTTCCGAGACGTCCTTGAGCGCGAAACCACACGCGTCACAATCCCACCCTTGCCCGGCAAAGTCTTTACCAATCGCTTCACCGACGAGGTCATTGAGCATCGCCGCGATGGATTGGAACGCTTCTTGCAAATGTAATGAGGGAATTGGAGCAAGGGGGAGAAGAGAAGAAGTAGAAAAAAAGGGGGACGCAAAAAAGAACTGCGACACTCACAAAAGTCACTTTTTTATTTGTTTCTTAGTGTGGCCGGCCATCCTCTGTTGCAAACGGGCAGCAAGGTGCTTGCCGCGTTCATCCAGGACCCTGCGTTCTCGCGTGATGCGTACAATTACTAATGGCCCACGGCGGTCATCGTGCCAACCACCCCCTATTTGAACCACTTTTTGTAGACAATTGCCTCTCTTTTTTTTTTTAAATTGCACTGTATTCCCCATTGATTCCTCCTCGTTCGTTTTCCTTGGCACCTGTTTTTTCTGCCATGGGCATACTCATCTTTTGCTTGTTTTCCTGTTTTCTGTGTGCGCAAAATAAAATGTACCAAATAATCGACAATTTGGCCGCTTGCGTGTGTAGAGAGAGTGTGTCCCTATGCTGCTTGACGGGACACCGCCGCGGCGCCAAGACCATGCCAGGCAAACGATTGTCCGTGCCATTCTGGCCGCAAAGTCACCTGACGACGGACTTTTTCTCGATTTAGACGCGCAGCCACCCCCACACCAACGAGCCTTTTTGTCGCCCCCCTGGCCCATGATGGCTGATGAGGAGCGGCGTGACAAGATGGACAAAAATGATACGCACCACGCCCATTGTCAATCGATTAAACGATCCAAAAGTCACGTCTAAGGGGGTAAATCGACTCGTTTCCGCCAATCCGTCACTGTAAAGCTCCAAAATGCATGCCAACGTGAAATGCCCGGCGAAAAAGTCGCGTGGGATCCATTTGCAAACTTGTCACTGTCATTGGGAGCGCACCGCACGAAAATCAAGATTTGGTCGTGACAAACGCCCAAATCGAAAATGGAAAAATCAGGTCTCCCGAATCCTGTCAAACTCTCCCAAAAGAAGAACGGCATGGAGAAACCACGGAAAACGTCGAAAAAGAGTGGGATCGATCTGCTGGTTGACGAGCAATGCGTGATTTTGTATAAAACGTCACATGCGAATAGCACGGGGAAAACGCGCTCATAGATCTCCGCCGACGCGTCCATTAGCACGAGAGACCCCAGGTGCATGGAGTTGATCAAGAACAGACGCGTGTAACTCGACGTGTGACACGGGTTGTCGCGCGCTGAAAACTATATATGAATTTGAAACCGTGTCAAAGATGTTAAAAACTCGCTTTTTTGAGAGATCATCGACGTCTGCGCACACTTCAAGTCGCGCTCTTTCTGATGCTATGACTTTCAACGCTCTGCCATCAATCCTCGTTGAGTTTGCCTTGGGATGAAAAATCGTAGTATTTTGGGTTTTACGCGGCAACCAGCCAGTGCACCCCAGGTTTTTAATGCCTTGTTGTCGGTGAATGCTACGCGCTCACCTTATGGTTGAATGGCGTGATGATATGGCGACCTAAATTTTACTCTTTTCAAATGGTCGACTGAATCAATGCCATCAGTGCCCAGCAAATGTTGACTACAAGATCCCAAAACACATCAATTCGCGATTGTTGACTTGTTGGTGCTTCGTACGAGGTCGCAAATCAATTAGCGAAACGGGCCAACAAACATTTTTGCTCAGAGATGTTCCTGGGGCGATCTCGGTGAGTTCCATTATACAGAAATACCTTAAAATGCGATTTGGGTCGTTCACCTCCAAAAGGAAACCACCGAAACCATGAAAAAAAGGTGAAATCGTTGAATGGCTGGACGCAAGAGAGAGTTTGGCTCTGACAAAAAGCCGTGGCGCGTGGGTTCTTGGCGCATGACCTCATCAAAAAACTGTGATTTGCGTATTTTTTTTTTTTTTTTTTTTT
>KV441880.1:567198-595295 GCA_001650995.1 Gongronella sp. w5
AGGGTGGGGGGGGGGGGGGGGAGAGGGGGAGAGGGGACCTCCAATTTACCAAAAGTGAGGCTGGATCAGGAGAAAGCGGCATCATTGTCTTTGTTGGTGACCGAGGTCCTTCGAGGGCGGCCAATGCAAGCTGGATATTCTGCTGGAGTTCATTTTCATGTTCAGCATCATTGTTCGGGGCCGGGGGCATGGTCGGAGCAAGCGACGGCAAGGCGGGGACGGGCTCAGCGGGTATCAGACGTCGAGGGAACCTGTTCGCGCCCGCACTCAGGCTGCGAGCAAGGCCAAGCGACTTGCTCGTCACTTTGCCGCCATGAGACGCGCCGGAAACCAATTGAGGCTGTTGCTGCAGCAGACTGCCAAGCACATGGTCGTCGTCGTCGTCGTCTTCACTGTCACCCGCGCGCTTCGCCTGCACGTTGACGTTGCTCGTGCTACGCTTGCGCCCAGGCGAGTCCTTGTCAAGCGCCTAAAAAAAAAAAAGGAGCGACAAGGAACAAACCAAAGGAGTCCTTGTCAAGCGCCTAAAAAAAAAAAGGAGCGACAAGGAACAAACCAAAGGTCAGACCTCCTTTTTAACGCTCACAATGGCCCCACTTACTATAGAAAAGTCGTTTACTTGCTGCTCAAGACTAGTCAGCACGTCGTCGATATGTGCCATGGGGGTGCAAAAAGAAAGAGAAGGAGAGGAAAGTACGAGTGGTACAGGAAAAAAAGTTGGAAACCCGCGCCCTTTTGTCCAGAAAATGGAGAAAATCAAGCACAGCAAAGCAAAATGCCCTGATGCGATCACCTTGCTCTATTTTTAACCCCCTTCTTTTTTGCACTGCCTCCTTTTCTATCTCACCAGCAATCCGCTAATTGCGCTCATCAAAGGCACCCACATCCAATCGATCGCCAAAATTAGGTACTTCTTGTAAAAAAAAAAAAAAAAAAAACCACCTGTCGCGTCCATCGGTTCCATCTTGTCCACAAAGCCCACGTTGTCCTCGTTACACAAAAGAGGCACACAACTTGCCATCCCAAAAAAGCATTAGCTGCCAAGCAAAATCAGATTTTTTTTATTGCGACTTTTAGCAGAACTAAGAAAAAAAGAGAGAAACAGATGACATGAGCAAGGTGTGTTTCCTCCTTTTTTTTCCCGTGACGACTTACCTTCCATCGGTTGCCACAGTTGACACAAGTGACAAAGGTCGTCATCGGCTCGTCTGCACTGCGCGTTTGCATTTGGAAGTACGTGCACTTGCGCTGCTTGCACTTTCCACAAATAAACATGTCTGTCTCGGCCTGAGCGGACTCGGCACCACGTGCCTTGAACAATGCCTCCTCAGCCAATGCCCTATCGCGCGCCTTGTCCTCTTCCGACGCCAAATCCTGGCGAAAAAAATAAAAAGACGCGTAAGTCGCCATTTCTCCCGCCTAAATGCCGCGCTTTCTGTATACCTTGACAGACATCGTGCACAGCTTCTTTATCGACAATTCGCCGCTGACCGCACTGTCGCGCAAACCCGGGTTCGTGCGCAAATTGGACGACAATGTGCGCACCTTGGCCTTGTATCCGTCATTGACCGCTTGCCCGTGGTCGCCGTGAATCCACGTCTCAATCTCCTTGGCGCGCCTTAACAGCAGATCCGAGTCTGGAAGAAAAAAAAAATGAGCAACGCGTCTTTTTTTCTTTTTTTTTCTTTTTTTCCGTGTTTACCTGAGAAATTATCGCGTGCAAGCGCATTGTACATGAGCTCGATGGTCTTGTCGCGGATGACCACGCCTGTGGACACCAGGACGACATCGTCGGACTTCATCGTTCGGATCGCGCCTGGCGTCTGAGGAGTTTGTGGTGTTTGTGGTGTTTGCGGCGTGCGAGGCGTGCGTGGTGACGGTGTCGACGCGGCTAAAAATTCACAAAAACTTGTCAATTGCCATCCATTGGCGGCGAGGGGGGGGAGAGCGACTTGATGCCAAAGACGCGCTTTTTCATTCCATTTTTTTTTTACCTGACGACGTTGATGTCTTTGCCTGTGCTTGCATATCATCTTTCCACTTTTTCACAATGCCCTTGGCGCGCTGTGAGACTTTGTTGTCCTCGTGTGATCGAAGTTTGCCCAGCACCTTGCCAATGTCCGTTTTCTATGGGGTAAATGGGTGAATTTCGCGATGTTTGCCTCCATTTTGCATCCTATTTCCATCCTCTGCAGCTGCTTACCTTGAGCAGCTCGTGCGTCACTTTGCAGAGGGCAAGCTGGCGGAGCACATCGAGGATAACCTAAGCGAACAGCAAGAAACAAAGGGAAAACAACGAAAAAAGCGCGTCAGTCGTCGCTCCAACCGCGGCCAAGCGCGTCCATACGCCTCTTCAATGGTCGCTTTACCGTGGTATTCTTGTCTTCAATCGCTTTTTGCAACGCCTTTTTCGTCTTTGCCAGATCTTGCTCGCTGGTCATGCTGAATTGTGTCTCAAAAATAGGGAAAACAGAGGAGTTGAGGGCCGCTGCATTTTCCACCATCTTTTTTTTTTTTTTGTCAACGCCCAACTGAAACTCCGCCTTGTTGGAGGTCTCGCTTGCCGAGACACACCAAAAAAAGGCACGGATTCAACGTGTAAAGTGAAAAAAAATTAATTCACGGCCGAGGACTGCCCCCGACAACCTCTGTGGCACGCCCCATTGGACGAGATCAGGTGCTGTCAGACCTCAACTCGCAATCAAATGCCCATGGGACGGCCAATTTCTATTTTTCTCATTGTATTTGCCGAAAATACGTCGTTCGTGATTGATTTCATAGGACTCTTGGTTTCATTCCCTGGCTCGCGTGCTTGTTCGCATGCCCAATGGGCCAACATGGCAAGACTGTCAAGCTGAGCGGGGGAGGCGCTGTGACTGAGGCCCAGTCCCATTGGCACCAAAAAAAATTTTTTTTTCGTCGCTTTCTGGCTACCCAATCAATGCGGCGGCGGAGCTGAAACTCAGCAAAGAAAATTTTTGTTCTGAAAACTATAAAAGGCGGCTCTTCATGGTCCAATTCCTTTTTTTTTTTTTCTTTAGTGACCGTACTCTACAGGATTTTGTATGCAGTACATAACCGTTCTATGTTTTCTAAACTAGACCAGTTCGTCAAGCTAGTAGATGATCTTTAGCAACTCTTCTCAAGAGTGAAGTGTGCTGTTGATGACTCTCCGAGTCGACTTCAGCAGTTGATGATCTCGCCTGTTCGCTATTCCAAGGACATGGCAAGGAAGACGTTGCAAGTCTGATAGCTTCTCACCCCTCTTAATTTAAAAATTCAAAATGAAAAAAGCATCGTCTTTCGAGGACAGTGGCTTTGGAAATTGGCAAAAAAAAAAGAGAGAAAATGAGAAAACGGTGAAAAAAGACAAAAAGCAGAGAGAAGGACAATAAAAGCCCCAGACCAAAAGAGACAATGGTGCAACCGAAAAAAAGTGGCTGGAGGCTGCTGCACGCAGCATAAAAAATAAAGGCTGGGAGCTGCGGCAATTGTTAAAAAGATGGAGGAATCTTAAGAATGAAAATACGGCCAAAAGATGGATGTTGACAGCCAATCAGCCATTGATGGCCAACAGGGTATTTTTTTTTTTTCAACAATTGAGCACCCATATTTTATTTTATTTTATTTTTTTGTGTCCAAGCAATTGAGGTTGATGGCACAACCCGCCATTTGGGCTTTTGTTTTTTTCGCAGAGGAGCGGGATGATGATTTGCGTCGTCCGAAAAAGGCAATGCAAAAGATAAGCGCGCGAAATGCCGTCCTGCGCACACGCATGAACTTTAATCAACGATTGATAACAAGAGTGTTTTTTTTATTTGATCATACGGGGCCATGTGCTTGCCTCTGGGCATTGGGGCCGTCTCTGCCCTGAAAAGATCACCCGGGGTCATCATCTGCTGATTTTTTTGGGGACGCAAAAAGTCGAGTTTTGCTTAGGTCTCGGAGCGCGCGCATCTGACAATTAGCCTTGTATTATAGTTGAAAATGCCTTTTTATTTGGATCATCTGGTGTTTGACCGCGTCGCTCAAAGCTTAATTTTCCACAAGGCTTCACAGCCCACACACACACACACACACACGAATACACACATAAAAAAAAATAAAAGATAAGGGTGGCGGGGCCATGCGTATTGCCCGTCGTCAATGCCTTTTTTTCTTGCGGTATTTGCTTGCCTGTCATCTCGGGGTCGTTCGGGACGGCATGAGACAAGGAATGGAGCGACGTGTTGCATGTTTGAACCATGCAAAACACTCATTTCAACCCCTTTTTTATTATTTATGCCCCCCCTCGTTGTGGCGTGTGTGTGTGCTGCGAATTGACGCGTCACATATAAAAAAATGGGGACGGAAGCATCGTGATGGCACTCCAAATGCTATTGGCAACCGTGTTGTGTCGCGTGCCTCCTGAATCATCAAGAGGCCACAAAAGCGCGGGATCATACCAAGAGGATGGACAAAAAAAAAAAAAGAGGGAAAACACGCGCACTCTCAAGAAAAAGAGCCGTACCCGTGGCCAATTGCTTCGGCACAACCGCGATTGATCCAGCTAGGGCACGAAAACGGGGCTTGAACCATTGTGTTCGCTTGCCCAGGGCAGAATGGGTGCCCAGTCGCTCTTTTTTTTCTAATCTCCACGCCCATTATCAGTGCTTTATGCTTTTGTAGGCTCCTTTTTTTTTATTCTTCTTCTCTTTTTCCTTTCCTTCTCTTTCTCTTCCGTTTGACAACCTCTTGCACACTCTTTTGTGTTTCTTTTTGTCTTTTCAGCATTTTTTTGCGTGCTTGCGGCCCTTTTACCCCCACTTTATACGGCTTCGCGCTCCCCCTTGCTCTGTTCCGACGCGGTAGCCGAGCCTTTTTTTACGTTTTCGTCCATACACTTGGTCGTTCGGTTTTTTTTTTTGCGTCCTTTTGACAACAATTGGTCAATTTTTTTTTCGTTTTATCGTGAGCTTGATTGATGAAACAAGCGGCGATTGCGAATCAGGTGCTTGCCGATACGCTGTTTGTGGAGCGTCGGCGGCCATCGAATGGCGCGCAGGCGACACAGGATAGCAGCAGTGTGGAAGAAGAGAAGAAGGATCCGCTTGCCAGCCGTGTGTGGCGGCTGTACACCAAAGCCAAGGACAACCTGCCCAATGGCGCACGTATGGAGAACCTGACGTGGCGCATGATGGCCATGACGCTATCGCGCAAGAAGAAGAAGAAAAAAGAGGCGGAGAACGATGAAAATGTCGCCACGCCTGCCACGGCAACCGAGCCAATGGACGAAGATGATGAAATCGACGACGATGAGGACGGCAGGATGGACGACCAGGATGATCCCATGATGGACGCTGATCCACCGCCGCCGAGCCAACACCCGGTCCATCATCATCATCAGCCGCCAACCGCAGACGACACCACCTCGCTTCTTTCGTCATCCGCTCCACCTTATACCATGATGGATATCTTTCAACAGGACGACGAGATGCCAATGGACGCGAGAAACGTCATGATCGCAGGCAGCTCGCGGGCCATTCAACAACCAACACAGGTATTAAAAAAAAAAGTGGCGTGAAAAAAAAGGGCTAAAAATCGAGAAATCCTGTGAATTAAACCTGCTTTTTTTTTTTTTTTTCTTTTCCTCTTTTTTTTTCTTTCTTCATTCAGGACGCGGTTCATGCAACGCAGCCATTTGCGGCCTATCAGCCGTACGTGACGCACACAGCGGCCATGGGCGACACGACGTCGTACGCGCCTGTTTACGCGCCAATGACGGTGCCATCGTTTGACTACACCATCACGACGCCTCCGCAGCAACCATACAGCGTCACGCATGCCATGGGCGCGTCATCGTCGTCATCGGCAAGTTCGCCAATGCCGTCACCATCGTCAAATGCCGTTTTGCATGCATCGCCGCCTGCCAACGACGCGTCCGTCATGCATCCAGGCGCTTTATCGTTTGAGGAGCTGCTAAACATGTACTACACACCCATGGCCGGCCATGCGCCGCCAATTCAACAGCAACCCGATCTCGATGCCGCGTATCTGCTCAATTTGCAAGCAGTACATCTGACGAGCGATTCGCCATCGCCATCGTCGCCGCAATCGCCTCTGTCCATGGGCACAGATGATGTGGATGGTGACGAAGAGCGGCCGTCGTCTTCAACATCGTCGTCATACAAAATGCACATGGCCGCATTGGATTTAGAGGACGAACGACGCATTTTTGCCACCCATCATCCGTCTACCGCCGCATCCGCAGCAGCTTCAGCATCAGCATCAGCAACAGGAGGAGCGTCCTCTTCCAGGACCTCGCCATCGCCATTGGGGCCGATCGACAACAAAAAAAAGAAAAAAGAGCGATCGCCATCAAGTCCTTCGATTATGCAACACAAAATGACACTCATGACGCCCAATTCGGCCGCCAATGCACGTACCGTTTGCTCCAATTGCAGCACGACAACCACGCCGCTGTGGAGGCGCAATCCGCAGGGCGAACCTCTATGCAACGCGTGTGGTCTCTTTTTAAAGCTACACGGCGTGGTCCGCCCACTCAGCCTAAAGACCGACGTGATCAAAAAACGCAATCGGAGCAATCAGCAGCAGAAAAAGGGGAAAAAACAGCAATTGCAGCAACAGCAGCCGGTGCACGAGCCATCGATGGCCATGATTTCCAGTACAGGCACGGGACGCGGCGGAAGAGGCATTGCTGGGCGCCAATTTCCACCTCCGCCCCCCGTCGCCCCTTCACCAACATCGCCAACCTCCTCATCCATCCAAAGCCAACAAAGACGTGTGTTGGCTCCGAATCCATTACCACCCCAGCCGCCTGCTGCCATTGATCTGTTCATGAACAAGCGCCAGCGCCGTCTCTCGGATTATACCCCTGTGAATCACGCCATGCAAGGCCCCTCGTCGTCGTCATCGGCATCGTCCACCTCAAGTACGCTTCCAATGCCATCCTTGTCGCCGCCACACTCAAATATGACCCTCAATCCTCCCATCCACCCAACAGCTGCTCATGACACATCCGCAACGTCCGTCTATGCCATCCTGGAGTCCATTGGCCAGCATCTGAACAGCTTGCCGCCACAATTGTTGCCATTGATCGCATCTGCCGCCAATTATCACGCCATGACAAAGCAACAACAGCAACAATTTCAACAACATCAACAACATCAACAACAACATCATCAAGGACCGTCCATGTCACTGCCACCCGTCGCTCCACCGACCAATTCACCACACCAAACCCCACCAGCCATGGAACCACATCAAGTTGCTGCGCTTTTGCAGCGTCTTTTTCGACCAAACACCAATGACACCGCCCCCGCCCCTCCTTCACCTGATCCCCATGCACATTGATCCAACCCCTTTTTTTTCTTTTTCTTTTTTGCTTTTTTACGCGTTTTTCTCCCTCCCTATGCCCTCCCTCATGCCCTTGTAATTATTTTATGGTCTTTTTTCTTCCTTTTTTTTTGTGCATTTCTTATCTTTTATGGGATGGACCGCGTTCATTCCGTGTGAATTCTCTATGGCTTTGGGTGGACAAAACACGATAGAGTCCACACGCGCAACCCGCTCCCATTGCGCCTTTTTTTCTCTTGTAGTAAACAAAATCACGTCATGCCCCCCCTTTTTTCAGCCCCTTTTCATTTGGTTTTGGCCCATTGTTGCCTCCCTTGATGTCTCACCATGGGGGGTGAGAGAGAAAAAGAGGTGTCAATTGGCTCACTTTGCCCTCTCTCTCTCGTTTAATACGCGCTGGATTAGGCAATTTTTCACCCTGCGTTGCGTGATCGCCGCTGACCAATCCCAAGGCCTTTTTTTCCGAAAATTGCCCTTTTGAACGGCTTGCTCTGCTTGCCTCTTTCAGAACAAGACACCTGGCAACGTGCATAAAGAGCCCAACCAGCGGCGCCATGGCGTGCTTTTTCCTTTTTTCTTTTCTTCCATTCTTCGCCAATCGCGCTTTGCCCTTTTATTTTCTGCTTTTTTTTTCTCTCGCTTTTTCTCTTTAAATGACCTTACGATCCTATACAGACGTCGAGCAGCCGTCACCACCAACTTCCGAGGAGGCACCCGTGGACGTGGATTTGGTGCAATTCAATCAATGGGGATGGGGCACACGCACACAATGGGAAGTGGCGCTCAATATTGTCAATGCGACCGTGGGCGCAGGGATCATTGGCCTGCCGTTTGCACTTGTCCTTGCTGGCTTTGTGCCGGGCATCGCGCTCTCGGTCATGGTCGCCTTTCTTACCACAGGTGCCATCTACAGCATGATTGTCTGTGGCCGCCATCTCAATGTCACATCCTTTGCCGCCCTTGCCGAGGCCACCATGGGCTCCTTTGGGTTTTATCTGTTGAATCTCATGCTCTTTATCCAGTCAGCTGGTAGCTGTGTCAGTTACTTTTTGTGTAAATTGTCAAAACATCAGCAAAAAAACGAAAAAACACGTGAATCTCATCTGCTCTACTGCTTTTTTACGGGCGTCGGTGTGATTTAGTGATTGCTGACACCATGCCCGTGTTGACGCAATTGTATTTGCCGCAATTTCCCCTATTGCATCATCGCCAAACATTGACCTTTTTGATTGCCGTCATCTTGGTAAGTCGCGTTTCATCTTTTTTAAAACAAAGACGTGCACGCGCCCGCCCGTGCTTTTCTTTTTTATTCTATTTGACGCCCACCGCGTCGCGTCACACACACTCACACTTACACAAACACGCTCAATTCACCTTTTTTTTAATTTTTTTATTCTTTTTATAAAAAAAAGGTGTACCCATTGAATCTCTTCCGATCGATTGGCGCGCTGGCGCGATGGTCGGCGTTTTCCGTGCTCTTGCTTCCGGTGATGGTACTGACGGTGCTGATCCGGGCACCTTTATCGATCGGGCAACATGAAACGCCATTTTTCAAACAAGGCACGGATCCGCTGGCGGCCATTGGCATCATGTCCTTTGCCTTTGTGTGCTCCCAGGTCGCTTTCAGCAATTACCTATCGCAAAAGGACCAGACTATGCGCGCCTGGCTCGGCACAAGCTACTTGTCCAGTGCCATCAGCTGGATCGTGTCCATTTCCTTTGCCATTGTCGGCTACGTTTCCTTTGGCGTCGATGCCAATGCCAACCTCTTTAGCAATTTCCCCGCCGACGACCCTATCATCAACATTGGCCGCTTCGCATTGGCATTGTCCATGGTGTTGACCGTGCCGTAAGGATCTTTTTTTTAATTTTTTTTTTTTTTTACATTTATCGCTTATTTTGTTCGTTTTTAACGCGTTTTTATTCATTTATAGAACGTTTTTAACGCGTTTTTATTCATTTATATAGAATGGCGTTTTACCCTGCGCGCGACGCGGTGCAGACGGTGCTCTATGGGCAGCGCGCCACGACGGCCGTAGAGCACCATGTGCTGACGTTTGTGCTGTATGCAGGCTTGTTGGCCGTCGGTCTGTACGTGACGGAGCTCGGCAAGGTGTACGCGACCGTGGGCGGCATGGCATCGGCGTGTCTCGCGTACTTGATCCCTGGATACGCGTATTGGCGCCTGTTTGGCCGACGCGTGTGGCAAGCGGCCGCCACCCCGGCACAAAATGAACAAGACACGCTCGCACAAGCCCCGCTCCTCGTGAAACGTGACTCGGACATCGTTTCGCCCCAGGGGACATGGCTCTTGACAGCCTGCTCGCTCGTCCTCATGCTCATGGGTGCCATCGTCATGCTTTTAACCGCCCTGCGCGCCATCTCCGCCTAGATTTCTTTTTGTTTTATTTTATTTTTTGCTGTTTTTGCCCCCCTCCCCCATTTTTATACCAGTTTTTTTTTTTTTTTACGTTTTTTGCAAAAAAACCAAAAGGTGGATTGTGCCACAAGAAAAAAAAATCCAACCAATACCAGGCATCGGCCGGGCAATTCCCATTTGTCAGAAATAAAAGCGGACTTGCACACTTGAATTCGAGGTGAATTCACATGGCCAAGCTCCCAAGAGCCAAAAAAAAGGGGGGTGGATGCCGTCCAGCATGGGCTTGCCGCGCACTTTTTTTTCATTTCACACCAAGGTTGAAAGAGGGAAATTTTTAGGCAGTATTATTCTTTTTTCTTTTGCTTCTCTTTTTTCCAACCTGCACACGTTTTTCAACACTCACGCCGTCTTTTTTTTCTTTCTTTCTTTCTTCCTTGCCGGCCGGGCGTCCCACTCCCCCACTCTTACCTGTTACCCTCTTACTTTCTCTTGTATAGACTAGAAGCCTTTTTGATACCTCTTTTTACCTTTTTTGCGCTTTTTTTATTTTTCCTCGTTTTATGAAGTTCCATCGCTTCCAACTGACAACCTTTCACGGGCTCGTGTACTGTGATTATTGCTCAAAGCTATTATGGGGCCTGGCACGCCAAGGTGTGCAATGTGCAGGTAAAAGAACAAAAAAAAAAGTCGAGATTTGTTCATTTTTTTGACAATGACTCACGCGACGCGCATGTCGCTTTTTTTTTTTTATAGAGTGCGGGTACCATTGCCACGAGTCGTGCAAAGACATGGCGCTGCAATGCCGCCCGCCACGACGCGTCAGCCCCGACTCTCTGTCGGTAACCGACTCGGAGGCGGAATCCATTGGAAAGCCCAATGTGATCATGTCACCACGCGGGTCGTTGGACATCAAGCCATCGTCGACGGCATCGAGCACCACAACGACGCTACCACCGCCGCCACAAAGCACTAACAACAGCGATTACCTGCCCAAACGACACCACAACCTTGAAGCTGCCCTCTTTGCACACCAACAGCACGCCAAGGACGATAAATCACAACAATCGTCGCCATCGTCAAATCAGCAGCCAGCAAAGGCATACCGCAAGGCGCTCAAACACGCCATCCAGGACGCCAATGCCGCACAATTGCAAATGTCGCCCCACCAGACCGCAAAAACGTTCACCAGACTCGTCGCTCGCTCACGCGCCTTTTTCCACATGTGCCTCTACTTTCACAACATTTACACATGGCGCGACCCCGTCAAATCGTGCACATGGATTGTCGTGTGGACGGCATTTTGTAAGAAATTGGGCGAAAATAGGGGGGATTTGTGTGCTAGAGGAAACTCAATGTCTACTTTTTTTTGAACATTTTTAGCTTTGTATCCGGCGGTGATCACGCTGCTGCCACCGATTTGCATCCTGCTCATGTTTTTCCGCGCGGGAATTCACGAGAAACCAGCAAACATGGTGCTTTTGCCGCGCTACGACGAGTCGTCGCCCGAATATTACGTGAATTTGGAGCGGATGCAATCGTTTATGGTGTTTCTGATCCGGTTGTACGACAATTTATCGTACCATCTGCAGCACGCGTCGCTCAATCGCCCTGTTTACCGCCTTTTGTTCGTTTTGAGCTGCACATCCACCATTCTGCTCTATTTCATTGGTCGATACCTGATGCTCGCCCTCGGCCTGCTCGTTCTACTCAACCAGACACGCTTTGGCATCGTCATCGAGACCATTCTCCAGCTTTCCATGGAAATGGCGCAAACACTCATTGACGCGGTCCAATTCTTCTTGGCCAAGCGCCCGCCACCGCACGCCGTCCAGGTCTCTTTGTACGAAAACCAACGCTGGTGGACAGGCACAGGCTACACGGCTCAAGTAAAAAAAAAAAAAAAAAAAAAGCGAGATAGAAAAACGCTCTTGTGATGAAGCAAAGCTGATTGATTTTTATTTTTTATTTTCGCTACGCAGCTGCTGCGCAACGAGCGAACCCCCTGGTCCAACATCACCGGCACCGAACCATTACCAAGCAAGGACGACATGCCGCCTCCTAGCCAATACCAATGGGCCGATGATACATGGCAATTGGACATGACGGGCCCATGGGTCGATGACCGCCTCAACATGGGTAAGGACAAAGGGCATAATGAGACCAAAGGATGTGCCCCCATTGATGCTTCTTTTTTTTTTTGAAAATCCAGTGACCATGGTCGATTGCGACGACAAGGGCTGGGTTTACACCGATCACAAGTGGACAAACCCGCGCAGCAAACCAGACCCCGAGTCCAAGGACGCGACACGCGCACTCACACGCCGGCGGCGCTGGTTCCGCAAAGCCGTGCCATTGTCCGCCAAACAGGCGAAAAAGATGGCATAAAAGCAATCGTTTTTGTCATTTTTCCTTCATCCTCATCCCCGCTTTAACTTACCCCACCACCTCCGTACATTTTTTTAATAAATGCCTTGTTTATTTTATTTTTTTATGTACACACGAGACAATGGTATAAAAGAGAGAGCATGAGAGTGAGATAGAGAAAGAAAGAGCATAAAAACAACCGACATATTTTCTTAATCCAGCAGGTCGTCACGCAGGCCCTGGGTCAGGTCGGGCAGGCGCAGCTGCCATTCGTCCGTGATATGGTCCTGGAGGCCATCGACAAAGGTTTGGAGCAACGTGGGGCTGTCCAAGTCGTCATTGTTGAGCTCGTCGTCGTCGTCGGCCGATTTTGCGCCATTCTCAATGAGTCCCGCGTCGTCCAGCTCCTTGAGGAACTTGGCACGATGCTGGCGCGGCAGGATGGACTTGACGACACGGTGGTACCACGAAGTGGTGCGCGGGCGCGGCGAATCCGTTTCGGCATGGTCCAATTCGCACGTAAACAGGCGCAGCGCCACCTTG
Organism: Gongronella sp. w5; assembly: GCA_001650995.1. Taxonomy (NCBI): domain Eukaryota; kingdom Fungi; phylum Mucoromycota; class Mucoromycetes; order Mucorales; family Cunninghamellaceae; genus Gongronella; species Gongronella sp. w5. The sequence continues at coordinate 579,842 of KV441880.1, forward strand.
TGTTCCAAGCGCTCGGCAAGAACCGCGCCCTGCACATGATCTTGCATCGCCTGGTTCAGGTGGCTCAATTGCAAAGGCAGCTCTGCAGGCTGCTGCACATCAATCGTCAGATATTCAGGCATCAGGCGGCGCAATGTAGGCTCAATCGATTGGAACACACCATGGTGCAGATGACGGACTTGCTCAGCAATCATCCCGGGCATCTGTTTCAGGCACGCCTCTAAAAAAACAGGGGGAAAGGACAAGAAGCCGTGAGTTTTCGTTTTTTTTTTTCCTTGTATTTGATGTTTACCTTGAGGAGCATGCAGCAGAATTGCCTTGGCCTGAGGCGTCAGGAGCGCGTGCAACTCGGCGGGTCGCGCATTGGCCTTTGCTAGCCAAAGCAAAAGGTTTTCACGGTGATGGCTGAACACGTCGTCGACCATGTTTTCGTAATGGGTGATGATGTCGTCTTGTAGCACGTCATTCAGCCACGCAAGCTCGCTGGGATCCGACCACACCGACAATGGTGACGCTTCTTGATGCTGCATCGCAATGGGCGCACCAAGCACCACAGAAGCACACAAACTCAGAACAAAAGAGACGCGCATGATATGTAAAAAGGAGGTTGATGATATAAAACAATGAAAAAAGAGATGTATACAAGGGGAAAAGGATTGAACCAGCAATCGCGTCAAAAGAAAAAAAAGAACAATAAAAAGGGGAGGGGCAAGTGTACAATGAAAGAGTGAGAAAGAGTGGAAAAGAGACGATGAACAAGAAAAAAAAAAAGAGGGGGATCGGCCCCTCTCTTTTTAAAGCAAATTGAGCTTCATTATGGTTTGGCGAGAATTGCCAGCTCCGATCGCCTGGTTGACGAATAAGGCCATGGCTGGGATTGTCCGCATGATGCCAAACCTTAAAAGCAATGAACCAAGGAGGCGGCCACCCAACTTGTTTGTTCATTCCATGTCGCTCCTGGCTTGTCGCTTTTGGGCGTGGATGCACAACGGAGCCACACCACGCCTCCTTGTTTCTTTTCCCTTGCTGCATTTCATTATGATATTTTTCTCATTGTCATGGATGGCACATGGGAAAAGAGACGCGAACAATGCCTTTATCTTTTGTTTCTTAATTGAGGACTGGAAGAACGGCAAATGCTGATGAAGTTTTTGGATGCATGGCCGTAATGAAGTGATTGGCACTTGCCTTTTTGGACAGGACCGCGCGCATGCATCTGCCCAAACAAACATGATCCCCCTGCCTTTTCCTCGGTTTGCCCACCCCTCCCCCTTTGAAATGTCTCGCCTGCAGTCAATACATAGTGCACGATGAGGCACGTAAAACACACAAAAAAAAAGGAGAACGTGGGGCGCAAGAGTGGCGCTGATGCGCGCCCATTGCGGCTCGTTTTTACCATTTTGCACATCAAGATGAAATCCATCAATTGAAAAAGAAAGCGCGTGTGGGCGTGCTACCCATGAGGCGATCTGAGCACACCGCACCGTGGGTCGGCGGCGTGTGCTCCCAATTTCTCAGATTCACAGTTGATTGTCGCACGGCCTTTCCTCGGTTTCCACTCAATTTACCACTTGCGACAACCTTAAATCAGCAATGGGCAACCCCAAATGGCCCTGAGCGGACTTGGCTGAAACCAATCACGCTCTCTGAAAAAAAAAAAAAAAATTGGGCGCCAGCATGAATCCCATTTCCCCCTTTTTTTGCTGTGTCTCGTCAACGTCATTTCCCATTCCTGCAAAAAGCGCAAAATTGGCGCCCGCACACACCCGCTCCGCCCGCCCAATCGCACGCCTCAGACATCGCCATGCTGGTCCATGCATTCTGCTCGTTGCACCAAGCAAAAGGGCCAAAAAAAAGCGTCCACGACGACGGAATTGCCGATCCTTTTCGTTCAAAAGAAATTAAGGAGCACGCGCCAGCCTCCCAGTCAATGAGCATAAACACCAAAGACCAACAACAGATGCAACTGCATCCAATTGGATAACGCCAATTGGCGGCGGGCGTTTCTTACTCTTGTTGTCTTGCTTTTGCTCTCCTTGCTTGTTTACTTTTTTTTTTTGCTGCTGGTGTTGGTGCTTGTGTTGATTTTCTCTTGGCTTTCTGGCCACGTTATCAACCATTAGTCATCGTTTTGCTGGCAGCCCCTCGATGTACAAGCATCTGTTTACACGCATGAATGACCTTGAAATCGGCTTTGCAGATCCTCCAAGGAAAGGTCCACAGGCCGATCTGTGTTTTTGCAGCCGCTTTTCGCCCTTTGTTGACGTCCACAAGGGCTCATTGTTTGTCTTTTTTTCTTTTATCATGCGTGAAACATACAGAAAAAAAAAAAAGGGAGCGCCGGCTCAGCGCGTGGCTTTTGACCTGAAAATACACAAAGCGCTGTCATCCGCCCACTTATCAATAAAGTGTGTGCTTTCTCACCCAAGCTTACTCTTTGCCTTCGGAGTTCGCATCGCATGGCGACAATTACCAAGCTTACTCTTTGTCTTCGGGGTTTGCTATCGCATGGCGACAATTAAGCGCGTTCGGCCCGTCTGAGGCGAAATGGGGTGCATGGAACACCATTGTTGGGCCATTGAGAACCCGCATCACCATGGCATGACGAACACGCGCTGCGGACCATAAAAAAACACTTGCCATGATATGAGCCGCACATAGGGTGCAAGGGATGCAAAACAAAAATGCAAACAATCTTGTCCCACCAGCATGCGGCCATGTGCTGCTGCTTGTTTTTTTTTTTTTTTTTGGTTGTTTTGCCATGCAACCAGGGGCTTGCAGCTGATCCAACTAAGAAGCTCACGTGAGGCGTGCCGTTGTGCGACAGGAAGCGGAAACATACCGCCCGAGCATCGCGATGAAAAAAAAAAAGCCAAACGCGGAACAAAAGCTTTCAACACGTTATTTCTCGCTATCCGCCTCATCGATCGCCGTGTTTCTTACACAGTACGCGATAAATAGAGCACGAAAGCTGATGTAGCAAAGTTAGCCTTACCACCGTCTCAAGCACACGTGGGCCACGTATCAATAAAGTGTCAAAATGCATCAAATTTGCCATTGTTGGCATTTGGGCTGTCCGAGCTCGCGACAACACGAGACATCTTTGCGGCTTTGCACCTGGCATTCCTAGTTTCAAATTTGAGGTCGTTTGGTGAAGCTCGTTGGGGGACAATACTTTCACTATCCATTTGACTCTTGAATTTACGCGTAATTCGCCCTCAAAGATGTACTGGCCGATCGCCGAGAACACCTAGAATCGTTAGATCCCAATAGCATCCTCTAATCCAAATTTGGCGCTAAAAGGGGCAAAGTTCACCAGGATAAATGCAAAAAAAGACTGTTTGGCACTGACTTTTACACGCACTGTGTCCCTCAGGACTGCACTAAGCCAATTGCTGTAATAATAGGACATTATGAGAGCCCTGAGTCCAACACGCACTGGTCCAAGTTTTGGGCCACCAGCCCTGACGCGTCGGGAGAAACGCGTAAAAGATGATTTTGGCCGTGAAACTTTACCACAAACACCAATCTTCAGATTTCTCAAGACTGAACTAGCCAATCGTCGAAAAACTTGAAATCGTTGGAACCCTGAGTCGACCAGCAACGTGTATAAATTTGGGACCAGATGAGCAAGTTTCTGAGGAAGTGCCAGTTTCATGATCGTAAAAGAGGTAAAATCACCATCATTTGGTCTCGTACCGCTGCCACGGCTGAGCGCCCCGACGCGAGAGTCACCTCAAATGAACCAGCAGCCAAACGCGGTAAAACCGCTTGTGGTTTGGAGACATCGCGTCGAGTTTTCCGCGAGGTAGCCTTCAGAGGTCGGTTTGGCCCTGGTTTGGCCCTGAATTTAAGCAAAACGCATTTTCTCAGGACTGAGTGATCCGATGTCTGAAAAAACTTGGAATCATCGAAGTTTTCGGTCGAGTGTCCACTGGTATAAATTTGGGATCGTATGTTCAGGCTCATCTGGAGAAACGCATAAATTATTGTTTGACGGTGGGGTTTCACTAGCAAACACAAATCTCGAGATTTCTAGAGGCTGAGCGAGTCGATTCGCGAAAAAAATTAACACCGTTGAAGAATTGGGTCTACCATCAACTGATCCAAGTTTGGGATCAGATGAGCAATTTTCTGAGGAAGAGTCAGTTTCATACGCGTAATGGGAGTAAATTTACCAGCATTTGATCTCGTACCGCGGCAATGGCTGAGCGCCCCGACGCGAGGTCACCTCAAATGAATCAGCGGCTAAACGCGGTAAAGCGCTTGTGGTTTGGGAACGTCGCGTCGAGTTTTCCACGAGTTAGCCTTCAGGGGGTTAACATGGTCCTGAATTCAAATAAAACATATTTTCTCAGGAGTCAGGACTGGCAAAGCCGATTGCCGAGCAAACTTGTAGTCGTTGCAGTTTTGTTTATCATCGTCTGTTACAAAGTTAGGATCCGATGAACAATGTCCTGAGGAGACGTCTAGCAAAAGGGGGTAAGATCTCCACGCACCAGATGTAAGCCAGCTATGCATCTCTTAGATTGAAAGGGCGATTTGCGGACACGTCTTAGAGATACATGCGGGATCCCGCAAATCGATTTGCCACCACCTTCCATTTGTGATGCGGGGCGGTCCAAATATAGCTTTCACTTTCGACGTTTTCGAGCATTGTGCTGTATGGTGCAAGGCAATCAAGACGAAGAAGCGGAAAGAAAGCAAAAAAAAAAAAAAAGACTGTAGCAACAGCCACCACCAGGGTCAACAAAAAAAAAGAATTCTCCAGCTAAATCGCCCCGCATCACAAATGGAAGGTGGTCGCAAATCGATTTGCGGGACCCCGCATGTATCTCTAAGATGTGTCCGCAAATCGCCTTTTCAATCTAAGAGATGCATAGTTGGCTTACATCTGGTGTCGACCTCCGATTTTTATTGCAGATTTACTGTACTTATCAAGAAGAGGTCAATGCATACGATGAGATGACTCTCGAATGTCCTACCGGTACGTGTAGCGTAGGTTGCCAAACGGAATTGTCATTTGGGTCCGAAATTGCTTGAAGCTCTCAAAGTGAGTGACCCTCCAAGTGGATTTCGAGATGACCAACCTTTTTTTTTAAAAAAAAATTAGAAAAAAAACATACACCAACCATCAAGGACCTTTTACAGCGCCACGAAGCTTATTCTTATACAGTATGATGATTTTAGCCCCTCTCTTTTCAGAAAAAAAAACAAAGGTCGATCAAGCAAGAGGTTCGCGAGCAATCAATTCGACATTATTGCTCAAAATTAGGCTGTGGTGATTTTTACGTATAAAAATCATTTCGAGCGAGCAGAGGGAATAAATGATGATTTGATTGCCACCAAACTTTGCCATTGCATTGGGCTGTTGCAACATTTCTCTGCTACAGTATGAAGAAAAATTAGAAAACTATCATAGAGTTTGATTAGGCCGCTTTCGAAGATGTGCACCGTTTTCATGTATTGTCACAAATCCAGTGATGGCCACAACAATTTACGCTTCGATTGCGTCGCAAATTATTTTCTTCTGACTATTATTCGACGCACCTTGTGTCAACAAGACATCGAAAACCGGAGGTCGACTCGGTCTGTGCAAATGAATCCAAAATCTTGATAAGCGTTCGAACAAAGATTACAGTACATTATATGCACAAAATATGTTTAGTTGTTTAGCATCCAATTAATTCTTTACCGACCAAATGATCACAAAGCGCGACTGAAATCAAACCACGGGTCTAAACCTCCAGTGTCCCGGTGGGAGAGCAGCGTTTAATTCAATTAAAATGGCTTTTTAAACAAAGGAGTGCAATAAAATGAACGCTGATTTATCAACTATCATACTAAGCAGACAGGCACCTTGTACAGTACTGTAATTACAGTATGACCGACCTCCATACGTACAGTATTTCTTCCACAAATTCGGCACAGTCTTGCAAAATATTTCGTGGATTGCGGTGAAAATGACATACTGTAGATCGAAAGAGACCCATTCGTTCCTCCTTTTCGGATTGTTTGTGCGCCCGATGGATGAACTTTGCACGCGCATGCAAAAGTCTGTCAAACGTTGCATTAATATTTAATCGCAATTTTCTCGACAAATGGAAATACAATCAATGATGCTTTTAATTAACACGTCAGAAGCAGCTGCTACCGGTAAATCTCTGTCGAATGAGATCAGTTTCACCGCGATCCGATCAAAACTAACGGAGAAAACAGCTTTTGCAATAATTTCTGTCATGGCCAGCCATTATATATTTTACAAAACTTTACAGAAACTGCGATTTTTATTGCTCAGTATTCACTGCACAGACTCCAAGTTTGCACCATCTATGCAAAGTAGATTTTTGAGTTGAGTTGTGAAGCCTTTTTTTGTCTCCATCGATCCGTTCACGTTGTATCTTCATTTCATGTTTATAATTGGCCTTTAAGCCCATGTTCCAAAACTGATGAGAGGAAGCCAGTTGCGCATCGCTCGCTGAAAAAATTTCATTCTAACAGCCCGGACATTTTGCGCGCACCGGGCACCGCCATCGTGCTCGTGGAAAAAAAAAGCGCGGCGTGCATCCGGCCAAAAAAAATTGGGTGATAAGTTTGTGTTCAAATTGAAGGACCGGCGTGCATCGGGCAGTTTTATTTTTTGTGTCTTTGTTCTCATTATATTTTGATTGCATTAAGCATCACGTCTCACGCCAATCGGCAATCTCTTGCTGCACCGCCGCATCGTCCACGGTGTTTTTCTCAATCAAATCCACAATAAAGTACAGACGCTTGTGAATGTGTTCGAGATGGTGCTTTTCAGACAGGCACCGCAGTAACACCGTCAGCAACGTCGCCGGCTCGCGCTCAATGGCACTGATGCGGATCCCGTGCTTTTCCTTGGTCGCATGGTAGAAAAAGCCCTTTTCCATCGGTTCGTGCTCTTCATTGTCGTTCAAGGTCGATGCCGAGGACGCGCGCTGCTTGCCCTTGGATTTCTTGTGGTTGCCGCCGCCGCTGCCGGCTTTCTTGTTTTGCGCGTCATCCTGAGCCGCAAGCATCGCCAAGTACAGCGCACTTTCCAACACCGTGTCGCTCGGATGCGCCGACGTCTTCATGTGCCACAAGGCATGCAGCACGATCTGGCAAAGCATCGACGATTGCAAAAACTCGCCCAAGCGCGTAAATGGACCAAACGGCACCTTGACAAGGCGCGGCAAAACGATCAATTCGTCTTTTTTGTTCTTTTTGTGGTCGTCCTCGGCTGCCTTTTGTGACGGGGACGACGCCGATGACGACGACGATGAAGACGAGCTGAGCCATTCGGCCCACGCCGGATCGGTCTGTGTCAGGTGGGGTCGATGCTTGCGCAAGGCGTCAAAGGCCTCTTCGCGATGATTGCGCGTGAAATGCCAAAAGTACGGGTCCAGATCATCATAATAGGGGTCCTTGAGCTCGTAGACGCCATGGTCATTCAATCCGTCGGGCGGCTTGTACGTGGCAAGCTCCAACAGCGTGCTTTCAAAGGCCTCATGCTCGTGCAAGTGCTCCGGCACAAGCTTGACCAATTCCGAATGCGACATGGTGGCAATGCCCAGATACTGGATAATGTAGCGCCGGATATGGTGTTCGACCGACATGGCCGACGCGTAGCCACGCTCCGTCGCGCAAATCACAAGCAACCCAAGGAATTCCTCCACCATGTACAGCAATTGTGTCGCCTCATAGTCGCCAGGCATGTGCTGAGGCGCCTTGCCGCTGAACCATTCGTACAACTTGAACCGATCCAGCATCGTCACAAGCAGATGATCAGGATCCGTCGCCACAAACCCGGCCTGCAGCAGGTAAATGTCACGATCGTACGTGTTGCCGCGCACGCTGATGTCCTTGTACGTGCGTGAACGGCCTAGTCAACCCCCAATTTTTATTTCAGATTTACCAACAAACAGGGGGGCAAAGCACCTAATGGGATGACTTGCGACGCGCTAGCTAGGGTTTGAACTTTTTGCATCGGTCATTTCACCAGGCTGCAGCCCACTCATCAGCGCACGAAAATATGCAAAATATGCAAAATAAAAAAAAGACTCACAATAAAAAAAATCCATGCAATTTACGCACCTTAATTTGGATTTAAAGGTGTAACCCCTGGATTTTTAAAAGTGGTCGTAGAGCTTTGGTGTTTTTTTAAACTTTTTTATTGCAAATTTATTTCGCGTTGAATGCGATGCGGCTACTGTATTTTTGAGCGGGACCAACCAAGCAGATGGTGAGAAGAATGCAAAATATAAAAAACGTGAGGTTTTTGAAATCTGCGGGCTGAAAAAAAAACTAGCGGACCCATCGTTCCAGCGTACAGGCGTTAGTTCGTGTCGTGACGCAACTTTCATCTGCGGGCAGGCAGGCTGTAAAAAAAATTCTGGAGGCACAACAAGCAAGGCAAATTCCGGAAAACGATTTTTTTCGTTTTCCAAGGGCAAATGAGTCAATGAGGGATGAACAAGTCCCTAGACGGCTAGATAGAGGCCTACTGTAGAGCATTTCAAACATGAGTTTGAAAGCTTGTTTGGAAAAACCTTGGCCTGAAGCAAGTTCAGAAACTTGACAGCAACCTCATACTTGTTTGAATTTATTTTATAAGGATGAGGATTGCTTAAAAAAAGTGGCAAATGATGATGAAAAAATTCTTGAAGAAGATACTTGTATGCGAAAATTTTGTCATTTTTTTAGAAGTTAAGATTAGTTCAGTGGGTTAACACTTTGGATTGCCTGGTGGTACGTTGATTGACTAGAGTTCGACTCTGGTCATGTGATTTTTTTTCTAGATTTTTTTTTGAGGATTTACGCATTTTCAAGCTTTCAAACAAGCCTTTTCATTCAAGCTACTGTAGGTATAGTAGGTACAATAGATATGATATGATATCTTGATATCATAACTTGAAGCTTGACATGACAGCTTGAAGCGTGATTTGTTCTTTTTGGGAAATTTTATATCTTGATCAGCTTGAGTGATCAGATATTACAGTAGTGTGACAGTGTAGCAAACTTTTCTTTTTATTTTATTTTTATTTTGTCGTAAAACCCATAAAATATACAAGCGACGTTCTAAGAGAGCAGGGGAGTGGGATAAAAGAAAGGAGGGGAAAGCAAATACAGTGAAAAAAGCGGGGGTGATCTAGTCCTTGGTGACGTTGTGGATGGCCTCGGCAAGGTACTTGACGTTGCTGGAGGCGACACCAGCCATTGAGATGCGACCGTCGTTGGTGAGGTAGACGTGCCAGTCGGACTTGATCTTGCCAACCTGCTCAGGGGTCATGCCGGAGAAGCAGAACATGCCGATTTGGTTGGTGATGTGCTCCCAGTTCTTCTTGGAGCCGAAGTCGACCTCGAGGTGGTTGCGGAGCTTGGTGCGCATGGTGATGATGCGGTCGGCCATGAGCTTGACCTCGTCGAGCCACTGCTGCTTGAGCTCGGGGGTGTTGAGGACGGTGTTGACGAGGCGCGCACCGTGGATGGGAGGGTTGGAGTACATGGGGCGGATGAGGATCTTGAGCTGCGACTCGACACGGGCCTTTTCGTCGGCATCCGCGCACACGAGCGACAGGGCGCCGGCACGCTCACCGTACAGACCCATGTTCTTGGCAAACGACTGCGAAAGCACGATCTGGTGGCCCTCACCCACAAACTTGCGCACGGCATAGGCGTCCTTGTTGCAGTCGCCCGAGGCAAAGCCCTGGTAAGCCATGTCAAAGAAGGGGAAGTGGCCCTGGTCCTTGACAACCTGCGAAATCTGGTCCCATTGCTCCTTGGTGGGGTCCACGCCCGTGGGGTTGTGCGCGCACGCGTGCAACAAGACGATCGAGTTCTTGGGCGCGTTCTACAAGATTTTAAAAAAAAGGCAAAGGGTGAGTCACATTGACGCGAAATTGAGGCGGGGGCATGACAGTATCGCGTCGCGCCACTTGTTTTTTTTTTTTTTTTTACCTTGATGTCCTCCAACATGGCTTCAATGTTCAAGCCATTGGTGCTCTTGTCAAAGTAGCCATACTTTTCCACCTTGAGGCCCGCACGGGAGAAGATGGCATTGTGGTTGCCCCAGGTGGGGTTGGGCACATAGATGTTCTTGGCGTGAGGATAAAAGTCCTTGAAAAAGTTGGCAGCAATGTTCAAGGCACCGGTGCCGGAGATCGATTGAGTGATGGCCAGCTATTTTTCACACGCCATCAAAAAAGGGAGGTCAGGGCAAGCGCTCTTTTTGTCATCGGCATGGCTTCACATGATAATCTTTTGTGTTCCGAACCAAAAAAAAAAAATTCACACCACGCCCGCTCCAATTGAAAAAAAAAAATCACACCACGCCCGCTCCAATTGTTCACGCATTGACTTACGTTGGCAAGAGCCGAGCTGTCATCGCCATAGGCGAGCTTGGCAGCCTCCTTGGTAAAATCGGGCACACCGGTGATGCCAGCGTATTCCTTGTCAAGGCCCTGTTCCAAAAGGATGGCTTCGGCCTATAAAAGGAAGATCGTGAGTCACCAATTGCGTTTACCAAATCTGAATTTTGAACTCTTATTTTTTTTTTCTGTCTGTCCCAATTACCTTCTTGACACACTCCAACACGTAGGGCTTGCCGCTGTCGTCACGGTAAGCACCGACGCCCAAGTTCATCTTGCGAGGGTCCTGGTCACGCTTGAAGGCTTCGGTCACGCCCAAGATGGCGTCGGGGGGACCTGTGAAAAGATAAAAACGCGGGGTGTTACGAGAAAAACCTTTTCGCCCGCTTTTGGAGGTGTACCTTGGGGAACGGAGCTCCAGGTGGAAACAAAGGCGCGCGAGGCCAGGCGAGAAGGCTGCGACGCGGCGGCACGGGCAATAGTGGACAACATCCTTGATAAAGAGGAGAGAAAAAGAGAGAGGTTGGAGGGGGAGGTATGAAAAAGAAAAAGGGAAAAAGAAAAAAAAAGAAAAAAAATGGGGTGCCCTTTATTGTGTTTCGTCGGAAGAGAGGATCTTCCCCACTGCCTGCCATTGGCTGGCCTTTTTGCCGACTGTGGAGAACGGGGCAATTGGCCTCCGAGGAACAAACGTTTTTTTTTTTCCTTTTTTTTTTTTTTTTTTTTTTTTTTTTGGCAATTGCTACACAGCATAAACCGACTGTCTTTTAAATTTCGTCCTTACCAAAAGCTAAGCGTCACTTTGTGTGTGTGTGTGTGTGTGTGTAATTTAGAAACGCTATAGATATCAACTACTTTGACGTGCCAAAAGACAAGTTACTCGTATCGAATTACGGTGTCACGCCAATCGGGTCGGAACAAGTCTAATGCTGTCGAAAGTGCCCTGAAATTTCATACCCGTGTGATGGCAATTTGCATGCAAATGAGGGGTTTGGCTATGGGATGATCAAAGATGAAGATACCAATGGTGACCCATTGGGCCATTGGCAAGCCCTTTGCTGCCGGACTGGCGCGGCGGCGCATTCAAATCCCGCGTGTCGCTGTGCCACGCCCCAATTTTTTTTTCTCATTGTTTGACGAGCGCGTTTTGCTTTCTCTTTCGCTTTTCTTTTTAACGACGACACAGCCATGAAGGAACAAAAAGGACTCAGGTGCGTCGTTTTGCACTTTTTATTTCAAAAGGGGCTCACACTGTGTTTTTTATAGCTTTTTCTTTAGTGGCGAGGCCAAAAAGCAAGCTGGTACGATCTGTTTGTGCGTGTTATTGTGCCTTTTGTTACTCACGCTCGTACTCATGTGTTTTAGAGAAGAAACGCGCGCGTCAGGAAAGCCCAAGCGATGACGACGAGGCCATTTCATTGAAAAAGCGGTCAAAGAAACAGCTAATCATTGCTGACGACGACGAAGACGACGAGGAGCAAGCGCCCGGCGCGCCTATGCAAGGCGTGGAGCCCAGCCAACCCAAGGAAAAGGCCCTAGCCGCGCCCAGCACCAGCAAAAGCACTGACACAGCCAAAGCGAGCACAGAAATGGCCGATGACAAAGTGAATGCCGATGCAGCCAAGGCAGAGGCCGACCAAAAGTTCGACGAGGAAATTGAGCAGGCGAAGCGCGAAGAGGAGGAGCAGGCCCAGGAAGACGCGTTTGAAAAAGAAGAAGTCAAAGCTTTGTAAAGGCCAAAATTGGCATTAAAATCACACAAAAGCTCATTTCTTTCTTTTTCTTCAGGACCGAGATGTCACTCGTGCATGACCAGCTGCCTGCATCCAAGACGTGGAAGGAAGGCACTCCGTAAGCTCCAATGGCAAAGCATTGTGGCGGCGTGCTCACCAGTTTTTTTTTTTTATGTTAGTGTTCCTTATGCATTGCTGTGTCAGATGTTTGAAAAGTGTGAGGCGACCACCAAGCGCCTGGAAATCACCGAATATGTTGTCCAGTTGTTCATCCAAGTGATGAAGCGCTCGCCAGACGAGCTGCTGACCATTCTGTACATGTGCATCAACAAGGTAAAGAAAAAAAATGCGAAAATACGCGACGCGACTTGAACATGGTTGATTGATGCGCACTCCTTTTTTTAATTGCAGCTGTGCCCTGACTATGAAGGCCTGGAGCTGGGCATTGGTGAATCACTGCTGATGAAGGCCATTGCCAATTCCACCGGCCGCACCATGGCATTGATCAAATCCGACTATGTGCAAACCGGTGATCTCGGCACCGTTGCCAAGGAAAGCAAAGGCTCCCAGCGCACACTCTTCAAGCCCAAGCCATTGACTTGCCCCCAGGTGTTCAAGACACTCAAAGAGATTGCACAGCTCACGGGTCAATCCGTAGGTGGCTTGCAAAAGAAGAAATAGCGAGAGAGAGAAAGAGAGAGAGAGAAAAAAAAAGGAGAAAACAGGACTTAATTCCTTTTTTTTTCTTCTAGTCGCAAAACAAAAAGGTGTCCAAGATCCAGGGTCTGCTCGTTGCATGCCAGGAGAGCGAGGCCAAGTATCTAATCCGCCAATTGGAAGGCAAGTTGCGTATTGGCCTGGCCGCACAGACCGTACTCTCTGCCCTGGCACAGGCGGCCATCATGAGCAAGCCTGGTAAGAATATCAATGCATCAAAAACACGCCCATCTCATCCACCGTGGTAGAATTCAAAAAGTGGAGCAAGGACAAAAAGGAAGAACAGCTGACAAAGGCGGCTGAGACACTGAAATCCGTCTACAAGTAAGGATCCCGCCGTCCCGCCATTGTCAAATCACTCATTTTTATACTTTTTTTTTTTTTTTTTGAAAGCCAATTGCCAAGCTACGACATGATTGTGCCCAATCTGCTGAAATACCCCCTGGACGAGCTGGCGTCAAAGTGCACGATGCGCCCCGGCATCCCATTGAAGCCCATGCTTGCCCATCCCACCAAGTCACTGCCCGAAATCCTCGACCGCTTCCAGGACCAGTCCTTTACGTGTGAATTCAAATACGACGGCGAGCGCGCACAGGTAAAAAACACGCTTTTTCGTTTGTTTTCCCCATCTGGCAGCCATTAACACGCAAATTCGTAGATCCACCGACTCGAGGACGGCACCATTGCCGTCTACAGTCGCAATTCCGAAAACATGTCCGTGCGTTACCCAGAAATCGCCTCCAAGATTAGCAATGTAACGCAAAAGAGTGAAAAAGAGGAATTATGTGTGACATGCGTCGCGCGAGGTATCCTGACGCGACACAACATGGTCCAAAAGACGACGACTCATCGCTGTTTTTTTATTTTGTGTTTCACGCAGTGGGTGGGCGACAACACGCAAACTTTTATTCTCGATTGTGAAGCTGTCGCTTGGGATCGCGTCAAGGGGTGCATTTTGCCGTTCCAAATCCTCAGCACACGCAAGCGCAAGGATGTCAAGGAGGAGGAAATCACGGTGCAGGTGGCCATGTTTGCTTTTGACTGTTTGTATCTCAATGGCAAGGTAAAAAAAAAAAAAAAAGAAAAAAAAAGGAAAAAAGGAACGTCGCTCACGCTGTTTTTTTTTCGCGTTTTAGAGCCTTCTCCAAGAGCCGCTCAGCAAGCGGCGGCAGCTTCTCAAAGAGTCATTTAAGGAGACGCCCAACGAATTTTACTTTGCGCAGCACATGGACTCAAAGAACATTGACGACATTCAGACGTTCCTGGATGTGTCCATTCACAGCAATTGCGAGGGTTTGATGGTCAAATCTTACGAGGGCCCGTCGTCGACGTACGAGCCGTCCAAACGTTCGCGCAATTGGCTCAAGGTCAAGAAGGATTACCTGGGCGGCGCGGGTGACACGGTTGATTTGGTGATTCTTGGCGCCGATTTCGGCAAGGGCAAGCGTACATCTGTCTATGGCGCGTTCCTGCTCGCGTGCTACGATGAGAGCTCCGAAATGTACCAGACTATCTGCAAGATCGGCACGGGCTTCTCGGAAGAATTGCTTCAGACCATCTACGACAAGTTAAAGGACCATGTGATCAGCGAGCCACGCTCCTTTTACTGCCATGGCGAGGGCAGCAATGCCGTCGATGTCTGGTTCGATCCCGCCGTCATGCTCGAGGTCCAATTCGCCGATTTGTCCATCAGCCCGCGCTACATGGCCGGCGTCGGCATCGTCGATCCCGCAAAGGGCATCTCCCTCCGCTTCCCGCGCTGCCTGCGCATCCGCGAGGACAAGGGCATGGAGGACGCAACAAGCAGCGAACAGGTAAAAACTTTAATAGAGAGAAATCGCAGCCAATTCTCATTTTTCGTCTTTCTTTTTTTTTCTTTTCGCGCAGATTGTGAGCTTTTACGAGGCCCAGGGCAATCATAGCAACCCGATCTAAAAGGCTCTCTCAATGCAAAATACAAAAATAAAACTCCGCCCCGCGCTCCATTTTATTCTCATGATCACGTCGCCCCCTTTTGTTTCGCCTTCTTTTTTTTCGCTTTTTATCAGTTTTTCTTGTTTCTGTCCTTCATGGCTGCCGCCGCAGGAGTAAGCGACTATCGACAGCAGATATGGACCCAGTTACAAGCACGTGACAAGCGCGAGCAACAATACCATGCTCTTATTGCCTCGAGTAAGCGTTCTTTGTTTTCCCCCTTCCAGAGGCTCTTTTGCTGACGTTTCTTGCCCTCTTGTCTAGATCAGCGGCTCGCCCAGCAGCTTGCCAACTACAAAAAAGCCAAGCTATCAAGGTATAGCGGCATAAAACAGGTCATAATGGCCGACAATGGATCCCCTTTTTTACCATTTTTTTTCTTGGCGCATCAGTCAAAAGCAGCCATCAAACGTGACGCATTTAGAGCAGCAGATCCAGCAGCTCAAAGAGGAGCGCGCGGACATGTACAAAGTGCAGAGCGAGAATGCACAGCGGCTCGTGCTGATGAATGACAAGCTACGGACCATGGAAAACACAGAGGCTCAGCATACCCAGTCGTAAGTCGGTCTCAATGGATCTCCCACAACACGCCACCTTTTGCCGCAGCCACCCCCTCTCCTTGTTCACATGCCGACCCCTCATTTCTTTTTTTTTTTTTTT
>KV441880.1:611673-657133 GCA_001650995.1 Gongronella sp. w5
CCTTGAATTGAAGATCGGAAAGGATCTCACGGTGTGGAATGACACCATCGACATTGACCATGATGCGGCCCTGCGAGTCAAAGAGAACGAGATCCACGACAAGCCGCTTTTTGTGTTCATGCTCCGACAGGCTTTGGACGCTGCATCGTACACCGACATAGAAGAGCAACAAGCACGCGACAACCACCACGCCGCAAATGAGGCCAATGAGCACGGGTGTTCCCAAGATAGGTCGCGGGGGCATTGCTCCGTTGCTGACATCCAGGTAATTGGTGCCCGCCATGGCCGTAAAATGCATACCTGAGACAATATTTTTTTTTTTTGTATCAGCTTATGTTTTTTTTTTGAGCGGAGAAGTTCTTACCGGAGACAGCAACGCCCATAATCATTGCACAGCCAAGTCGTTTGTACCATTGGTTCGCCCATTGTTCACGAAGCTTAAAAAAAATAAGCAAGGCCGCCGAAACGGCGACGCAAGCAATTATGACAGCGCCAGCAACATAAGCGGGGCTATAAACGACGGCAAAGAATTCAATCGCAAATTGTCCTATTTTGATTTGAGATCATATAGTGAAGGGAGAACAATGAGTGGATGATGCACCAATGACAGGTCCGTGATCAAGGAATCGCGTCTGTCGCAGCTTGAATTGCTTACCGATATAATGCATGGTTGCAATTCCGCACTTAGAAGACAAAGAAAATCGAATGAGCTGCACGTTCTTTGCCTAATTGGGCCTCATGCCAGGGCGCGCGAGAGACTCGCGCGTGCCGACCCAGGCACTCAACCTATTTTTTTTTTTTTTTTTGAGTTTACCCCAGCAAGGCAGCCGCTGACCACAATGCGAAAGATTTGAACGTGCTCGCTGACGCCGACAAATGAAAATGAGATGAACATGCACGCAATGGCGACAATCAAACTGGCAAAAGTGTAGCCAGGCGCATAAGCCAATTGATAGCTGTAGGGCGAGTTAACAAAGGTGATGGTCAAGCTGTTGTTGCCAATGAAATGCATGGACCAGATACCCACACTACCCATGGACAGAGCTGCTGCAAAAAGCAGAAACCTGAAAAAAAAGACAATAACAAGCAAATGAGCATGTGCAATTGCTCGTCTGTTTTCGTTTTCTGTACCAATTGACGCGGCCACGGATGTGCGTGCGTCTGGAAAGCAGCTCCAGAGTGGTCATGGACCCAATGACAGAGATAATATAGCTAACAAAGACAATGCCGCCATTGAATTGCTGATAGGCAATCGCTTCCGCCATAATCGATCGTGTGGGTGCTTTGGACAATAGGGCGGAGAAAGGAGCGGACAGGGGCTGCAATGACGAGAGGGATGGTTCACAAAAACAACAAAAAACAACAAAAATAAAAAAGCAATGGGTGTCTGCTTTTGCAATGCTGAACTGTCGAAGGAAAAAAAAATGACAAAGAAGATGAAGAAAGAAAGAAAAAAAATTGGGGGGAAGCAACACCAAGGATTCAAGAAACAAAAACCGGGCATCCTAGATAAAAGGAAATGCACGCGATGCGCCGTCTAAATAAGGTTCGGCTGGATGTTCGATGTGGCCGTGCTGACGTGGATCTTGTCAACGGCCGAAATGGCGGGCAAGGCAGAAAATCACGTCCAGTGCACGGCTCGCCGTTCACTTTTCAAACCCCATGAAACGATGCATGCACGATAAAACAAAAGACGGGCGACAATTTCTATCGGTCACGTATGAACACCCTTATTTTTTTTTCTCGGGACACCATTGAGATGCCATGGCACTCTGTGTAACGTTCCATCGTCCTTTTTTGCGCTCGTCTCGCTCAATGCTTAAAAGGAAACCCTAAATGGTTGCACCCTTACGAACGAGTCTAATTTGCGATCGCGAAAATTCGAAAAAGACCGCCAAGGCGGACGCAGCCACCGTCACCTGTATGCACTACGATTGGCACAATATATCATGCCGAGCCCTTTTCGCGCGGGACCTCCGGGCGCTACAAACCCAGCGCCATGGATCACCTCGATTAAGTAGGAGCTCCAAGGGGCAGGATAAATCACGGTGCCTGCTCCCCCTCCTTCCAAAAAGCCAATTGGGTGCAACAGAAGAAAAAAAAAAGATTTAGGGACCTGTAATTTCCAAATTTGTCAATGGCCATTGCCCTTTTGAATTCCGGAACACTTGTTTTCAACACTGCCCTTGCACAAGAACGAATTGGCGCGGGCTATCCTCATCCTTATTTTGCAAATGCGCGTCACCGGATCTAATTCTTTTGTCTTGCCTATTGTTGTTGCATCCAGAAATTCTGTGTGAGGAACACAAGGCCTAAAAATAAAAAAGGCCGAGTTGCCCAATACCTTGGTGTCGGCAGCCCTTTTTACTGTTTTTTTTTAAAGGGAGCGAGTGGTGCTTGTAATCCCTCCCCTCCGAGGCGCATCATCTAAAAATCATGTGCGTGTGACGTTCATGCTCAATGAAAATTGAGCTGAAAAAGGCAAACAGGCGCCAAGTCTCGATTTGCATGGCGCGGCCACTGTTGTCATTGGCAATTGACTACATGAGATCCGTGCCCGTCATCTCTATCAATCGCCAATCACACTTGTCGCACGACAGACACGTTTGGACACGTCAAACCCCATCAAATAAAAAAAAAGCAAAAAACAAGCGAGAACGTCTCGTCACGCGATTTTCGCGAATCGTCGCCTTCCTTCTCTCTCTCCTTCTAGGTGACTGTTCGAAATGGGACAATGAAACACAAGCACGGGCGTCGTGCGTGCAACCATGGGCGATCTAAAAACATAGAAAAGAGGACAGAGGGCATGTGTCCAGGCTAACTGCTGCCACTGACGGCGGGAGGACCGGAAGCGGACTGAAATTGCATTGTACAACCCTCCCCTCCCACACTCTTGTGAGCTATAGACGATCAAAGGCCAGACAATCAATACGTTTTATGAGATCACATATGAAGTGTGTGTGCCAGGGTATTTCGAAACAGCCTTTTTGCTGACCAACAGCACAAAAAATGATGTAGATGCCAAATTTGCATCGTACGATGGTCTCGCCAATTTTGTATTGTGTGACCAGCATGCGACAGGGACTTGCGCATCGAACCCTTGTGTCACTAAAACCTTATTCTCAGCATTTGCACATTGAAGCATGCTGATTTCGGTCTAGTTGGCTGCTGGGTCATGTCACATGCATCTGTCCCGCGTTGGAGACATGCACTCTGTTGTTTCCCCTCTTTTTCTTTTTTTTTTTCTGTAATTTTTTTATCGTCTTTCTCCCACATTAGCGGCTTGATTTTTTTTTTTTTTTTTACACGAGTGCGGGACGTTTAATTGCCGCGGGTTCGTGATAAATGCAATTCCCATGTTAGTGGAAGTTGGAGGAAAGCCAATTTCGGCAGCATCCCAAGGACTTCCCAGCATTAGGTAAGCCTACCTGACATGATGCCATAAGCTTGCTTCCGCCAGTCGTGATTCAAGCATTGGCAAAGGACGAGCAATGATGTGTCATTGGTTTAGCTGGATGGGCAACAGATTTGACAGCAAATAAATTGCATGAGAGTGCTGAAGAGGGCATAAAACGCGTATCTTTGTTTATTTTACAGCACCATTGATCACATTTGAGCTGTGTTTTGGTGAATAGATGCTAGGCCAGCAATAAAGGAGAAAATAAATGTCAGCAATAGAGAACGAGTCACGGATTTTTGGAGAAAAATGAGAAAAGAATTAAAAAAAAAAAGAAACACGCATTAAACAATCATCGACATGAAAAGCGGTTAATCGAATAATCTCGGAAAGCGAGCACTGCATACCGTCCAGACTTCTTCTGTTCTTTGACACCTAATGCTTGGCTTGATTCTAGCATCGCCTAGTACACGGTACTCTTTTGATCAATTTTTGCATCTTCCGGATGGGGTTTCTTTTGGCTAACCTGACTCAATAGCTCCAAAGTTGGGCCACGACCATAACTGAAGTAAAAGGCTGCAGCATTCAACTCTTGTTGGCTTACAAAATCAATGACTAGAGGATTTGCAAGCTATTTTCGGGATGCAATTGACATTTTGGCGCTTTGTCCCGTGCTGATGCATTTGATGTGCATCAAACTTGTTGTGGATACTTTGAGTCACTGTTGTTTGCTTCATGTGCAAGTAAAAAAAACGTACACATTGACCTAGTGCTTGCTGAGAAAATCGCATTTTGAGCTGTAATATTGCATTTTCTAACTTGTTCATGGAGTTGCAACCTTCAAGGAACTAGCTTCTTAAAATGAGTGATTCCGCTTTCTCTCGTTCAAATACGCCTACCCCTGAAGCGCTGCGACCACCGGATGGCGCGCAATCATCATTTTTGAAAATGGCGGATTTTCCAAGGGGTGCAGTCGAGGACTTGAAAACGATGAATTTTGGTTCCTCAGATCGCCACGCCATTTAACTTCATTGTAGACTCACGCCTTTCACCGACGGAAATGCAATAAAAATCTAGAGGCCATCGACTGGTTGTCGTGTAAAATGCAAATTGCCTATTTTTTTCGCCTCAAGTCAAAGTTGACGAAAATTGACCAGAGAGCCACAAAACAGAGACCACCAGAAAGACCACGGTCTACTGTGTACGTGGATATGGATGATCACATCAAAAAACGAGTTCCAGGAAGAATTCATGCGACCAGCACGTTTGCGGGTCAACTTTGACGCGTGATAAACCGCATCAGACGTCAACTGATACGCGTCTGCTTTTAATCAAATTCATGCACCTGGCGTCTCTCTTGCTAGTGGATGTGTCAGCGCGGCTCTACGGATGAGTTCTTCCCGCTCAATTTGCTGTTGAAATTAAATCAAAAATTGCTCATTGCTCGCCAACGTGCAGATCGATCCCGCGCCTTTTGGACGTTTCCCGTCGTTTTACAATGCAATGCATCTTGTGTGTGAGTTTGAAAGAATTCTGCAGACCTGAATTTTCGATTTTTGTTTTGGAGCTCGCCGACGCTAAAAACTGATTTTACGTGTAGTGCGCCCAAACGTAGTTTGCCATCCGCAAAACGTGTTCCATTTGGTAATTAAAGCCCGCTAGGATACGATGAGGAACGTTTCGACGTTTTGCCACGTCTGATTGACGATCTTTTACTTGGATGGCCACTAAAAACGTCTCTTTCTTCTGTTTCTCCTGGCAAAATTGTTCAAATAGAACCAAACTTCATCTAAGCAATAACGCTTCACATCGGCTATCTTTTTTTAAAGTAGGGTGCGACCGAATCATAAAAATCCAAAGTCCTTGTCAAACACAAAGATGTTGGAAAATGGACAATACAAAACGCCTGACGCCATGCTTTGCTCACTCCCGTTTTTTTAAGATAGAATGAAGATGAACTCTTTGGAGGCCCCAATTATTGCGCGAACGAGGTGAATTTTGGCTCGAGCTGCACGGCGCGTAAAAAAAAAAAAAAAAAAAAAAAAAAAAAAAAAAAAAAAAAATGTGTTTGGTCGTGTAATAGGTGCTCTGCAGTCCTGCAACCACTCCCATTCTTAAGCCTAGTCCTGATGAGATCACGTACGATGAGGCCAGGGCAGCTGCAAGATATCTGTCGATATGATTCGTATGATGTTTGTCGTTTTCTTTCTTTTTTGCTTTGTTTCTTCCCCCCCTTTTATTTTTTCAAAAACATCACTTGTGAGCAAGGACTGGAGACTCCGGATTCATGACAGCGGCTTCTTGCAAGGATGAAGCGATACTTTGGCCAAGCACCGGTGTAGGTGAGTTTCATCTTGTTTATTTTTAGCGCATTCTGTTTGGAAAGCAGTGTACAGTATTTTTTTATAGAAAAGTCGCTTGAGTGTTTCGGTGTCTGGTGCATTTTATTTTAGCCTTAGGGCCTTACAGAGCATTACAGAGCCTTACAGAGCCTCAGAGCCCCACAGAGGAGTCTTACAAAGTGTTCCAAAAAGCCGAAAAAATTAAAGGGAAGTTGTAGATTACTCAACCCTCGATTTTCAACGAGTTTGAATTTTTGCTGGGGTTTGCGCACTGTGAAATCAATCATGGTGAAATTTAGACACAGACATGCACATTCCCTTTTTTCGCCTTGAATTCGTCATTTTGGTCCCGCCCGCTCGCATGGACTCTCGAACCTTTGATGGCGTTCAGGCACGACTTTTTTTTTGTCTCTTTTTTTCTTGTTGGCACTCTGCAAAGTCGACCATATTGTGCAAAAGAAGTGCCTTTTAGCAGAAAGAGTGTTCTCCAAAGGGTGCCATCTTTCGTTCCATCCAACGGAAAGGCGAGTCATATTATCGAAACTTGCGTGGCCTAGTGCGAGATGCGCGCCTGCTTTTTTTTTTTTTTTTTTTTTTTTTTTTTTTTTTTTTTTTTTGTTTTAGCGGTAGTGAGCACTTTTTAAGCTGCTGCGCATCAGACTTGCTGCGTATGTTTTGAGCATATGACACTGTACTCGCACGCTGTGCAATAAAAGCGGGGATCGGCCAAGTGGTTGTTGAGAAAAGACCAATCGACTTTTTTTCACTGTTTCTCAATCGATTGTCGACCAATTCTGCATCCAACGAGGCGAGGCAAAGTTCAACAGATGGCATCAAGTCCTCTCTTTCGAATGAGCCCACTAGTGAGGCGCTGCGACCACCGAATGGTGCGTATACATCATTTTCGAAATTCGCAAATTGTAAAAACGGGTACATATCGAAGTCATGCTTCAACCGACGTAGAATCAGCTGTGCCACGTATGATTTTGGTTTTTGTTCGACGCGCACAGTGCAGTAAAAATGGAGAATGATCAAAACGCAGCCGTGGTCTTTGCGACTAAAGCGCTATATTGATGGATTTTGGTCGTCTACAATGTCATTGATTTGGGGCGCGGCTGTTCTCCTTGAAACATCAAGTACGACACAACATTCATGCGTCTGGAAATCCCGCTCAACAATTGGATTACTCAACAGCGAGGCTCCAGCATTTGAAATCATGCGCAAGCGCGGCTCGCTTTCGAAGTGCGACGCGGCCCGAAAACAGAGCCCAATGGTTTTTTTCCACCGGGGCATCCCGATTCTCTGGCGGTTTAGTCTTCTGGCAATGCCATCTAGGCTAGAGGTCATTGCATTTTGACAAGTAATAAGCATATTTTGCAACCAATTGTCGTTGAAGTGTCCCTCCCCCCTTGTTTTTACGGGGATTCTGGGTGAGTGACAACGATCCGGTGACCCTTGGGAACTCAACATTCCGAAAAGGCGAGTCATCAATTCATACTCGCTGCTTGCCCAAAAAAAAAAAAAAATAAAAAAAATAAAAAAAAGGAATTTTGTTGACAAACGATGATCTTTGGGCCACTGCTTTGGTCTGTGTGATGACGTGAGAGAAACAGGGGGAGCAATTGATCAGCGCTGGCGGCATTCCGGGCCAATGAATGGGCAAAAATGCCGATTTTGCCGTGCTCCTCAGATAAAAAAAGGCGGGGTCGTGCAGCTTTATCACAATTGTTGGGTATGGATGGACAGCAAATTGTGCAAGAGAGAGCCACACAGGTAAAGTGTTCGCATTGGACCTGTTTGCATGCCTTTGTTTCTTTGCTTTTGTTCCTTTTTGTTATAAGAGGTCATAAATGAAGAGAATTGGTGCTGACAGAGACAACTCCAAGGACGCCAAGGGCAAACCGGGGTAGAGAATTGCATGCACGCGATTGGTGACACAGAGCTACCCCGTATTTTTCATGACAAAGGGACAATGCTTGGATCTCAGCTTCAGTTTTTCCTTTCCTTTTTTGCCATTTTGCTTTTTTTCGCAGAACGTCGTCTTTCTTTTCTGTATTCTCCACACAAACAATGGTCAACAAGGTCAACCTGGAAAAGCAAACCTACGAAGTGCCCAATTCGCGCAAGCCTGGTCAAACTGGTAAGCGTCCTCTTGCCCTTTTGGCCCCTTTTTGCTCGCTCACCCGCGTTTTTCCACCCCCTTTTTTTGTTTTCCCTATTTTTTCATAGGCATCTACCGCAACGGTGCGCGCACCGAGCTCATGTCCACGTTCCACCCCAAGGTCAAGACGACGTGGGATATTTTTATGCATGGTAAAAAAAAAAAGGGCGAAAAAAGAGGGCGAAAAAAGAGAAAAAAGGGGCGAGAAAAAAGGGGCGATTTGGCTAAAATAGACATCATTTTTTTGATAAGGTTACAAGCAATCCAAGGACCGTCCATGCTTGGGCCATCGCAAGGTGCTTGCGGACGGCAGCCGCGGTCCATACGTGTGGGAGACCTACCGCCAAATTCTTCATCGCATCACCAATGTTGGCTCTGGCTTGATGAACTTGATCAACCACACGATGAACGACTCGCGCACGAGTGGCATTCCCATTGGCATCTGGGCGGTCAATCGCCCTGAGTGGTTCATTGCGGACATGGCCTGTGCTGCCTACAGCTTGTACACGGTCGCGCTTTACGACACTCTTGGCCCCGATTCGGTCGAATACGTCGTTAACCACTCCGAGGCCGAGATCATCTTCTGCTCGGGCGACCACATTTCGGATCTGCTCAAGCTCAAGGCCAAGCTCCCTAAATTGCGCACCATTATCTCGCTCGACGCCCTTGAGGACGGCCCCGCCACGCCTGGCGTCGTTGCAAAGTCGGCCATTGTCAAGGCCTGGGCAGAGGAAAAGGGCATCATCCTCACGGACCTCAAGACTCTCGAGGAAGCCGGCAAGAAGAACCGCCGCTCCGTCAACCCCCCTCAAGCTGAGGACCTCAATTGCTTGATGTACACCAGCGGCACCACGGGCAATCCAAAGGTAAACAGAAGAAATCCAATTCCATCCTCCTCATATGGAGAGTTTCACATGCTTGCCGAAAACAAATGCAAGATCGAAACACCAACTTTATTTCGCTTTTTTTGTGTCACAAATGCCTAATTTTGATGCTTTTGATTTGTGCAGGGCGCCATGCTTACGCATGCTAACTTTGTTGCCGCCGTCGCAGGCTCGTACGTGTCCCTTGGTGGCGACGAGAATGATATCAACATCTCGTACCTGCGTAAGAAAAAAAAAGGAAGAAAAAGAAAAAAAAAAGAAAGGAGAAAAAAAAAAAGAGGACAATTCGCGCTGACACGCTATTTTTAGCCCTTGCGCATATCTTTGGTCGCGTTTCCGACAGTGTTGCGATCGCGTATGGTGCGCGCGTCGGGTATTTCAGCGGCGACATGCTCACATTGATGGAGGATGTGCAGGCGCTCAAGCCCACGGTGATGCCCTCGGTGCCGCGTCTTTTGAACCGCGTGTACGACAAGATTGCCGCATCCACCGTCAATGCGCCCGGCATCGTTGGTGGTCTCGCGCGCAAGGCGGTGGCCGCCAAGCTCGAGAATCTGGCCAACCAAAAGGGTTACACGCACCCCTTGTGGGATCGCCTCTTGTTCAACAAGGTCAAGCAGGCCTTGGGTGGCAACATGCGCGTCATGATCACGGGCTCGGCTCCCATTGGCAAGGATGTCATGCAATTCTTGCGTGTCGTCTTGTGTTGCGACATTCGCGAGGGCTACGGCGCCACCGAGACCACTGCCGCCACGGCATGCCATTATGAGGGCGAATACCAGGCCGGACACTTGGGCGCGCCCTTCCCCTCCAACGAAATCATGCTCGTCGACGTGCCCGAGATGAATTACCTCTCGACGGACCCCTATCCTCGCGGTGAAATCTGCGTCCGCGGCCCCACCGTCTTCAAGGGCTACTTCAAGGACGATGAAAAGACCCGTGAGGCTCTCGATGACGAAGGCTGGTACCACACTGGCGACATTGGCTTGATCAATGAGCGCGGTGCCCTTGTCATCATTGACCGCAAGAAGAACATCTTTGTAAAAAAAAATCGCGTTTTGAAACAATCAATTCAGTTAAAACTCACTTTTTTTTTCTTTCTCCCTCTTTGCAGAAATTGGCTCAAGGTGAATACATCGCGCCCGAAAAGATCGAAAACGAGTTTGTCAAGGAGGCCATTGTCGCGCAATGCTTTGTGTATGGCGATTCGCTCCAGAGCTCGCTTGTGACGATCGTTGTGCCCGACCCTGAAGTCATGCCCTCGTTCCTGGCCGCCAAGGCGCCCAAGCTTGCTGCCGAGAACCTGACCTTTGAGCAATACTGCAAGCATCCTCAGGTCGTCAAGCTTGTCATGGCCGATTTGGTCAAATCGGGCCGCAAGGCCGGCCTCAACGGCTTTGAGATCCCCAAGGCCGTGTACTTGGAAGCCGAGCCCTTCAGCATGGAGAATGGCTTGCTCACCCCCACTTTCAAGCTCAAGCGCCCCGAGGCTCGCAAGTATTACCAGGTCCAGATCGATGCCATGTATGCTGAACCTGAAAAGGCCAAGTTGTAAAATTCCCCCATCCCCCCCCCTCCCCCTCCCATTTTTTTTTTTTTTCGTCGATACACAAATGATACAAGCAAATTAAAAACACCAACAATTGTAATTTTTTTTTTTTTGTCATCGGTGTGGGATCACGCACGATTTTTCAAGCTTCATGGTTAAGATGCAACTTTTTTTTTTATTTTTTTCACAATGACAAATGCATGAAGCCCTGTCTAGCTTGTCAAAGAGCGCCTGGTGCGCCCTGGCAAAGGCAATGACGGATTTTAAACGACGCGAGATCCAATGACACGATCTCGATGTTGACATTTGCCAATCACCTTGAAAATCTCGTCAATGACCATGTGTGTCCGATCCTCCGAGCGGCACGGAAACAGCAATGGCACATTCCTTGCCAAACTGCGCAAACAATGAAAAAAAAAACAGAATTTGTCAACCACATGATCCAATGTGCCGTGTGTGGCATGAGCCGCTTTTACGCAATTGAAAGCACCAGTGCCAATCTTGTCCGTCAAGTCAAAAAGTGGCTTTGGTATCGAATTTGAGCTCCTTGGAAAAGAATAAAATGGGAAATTTCCAACCAAGGTCTTTAAAAAAAAACAATTTATTGATTTTGGTACGGTGTTTCTTACGGCGTATCTTATTTTCCACATTGGGACGCACCTTCCGAAGGTGGACGCATTGCTTCATCCGTGTAATCAGGCAGAAATCGATATGCATTGACTTGTCATCACGCTCTACAACCACTGGTAGAAATAAATAATGAGAGAAATCGGCAGAAATTTGGCCATTTCACGACCTATAATTCAGCATTTACACGTACATGTGATGCAGCGCCGCAATACGTATGCATCTTTTCGCGTAAAGGTTCCGGTGCATTGACCTAGTCCTGTAGAGATTAGAAATTCTTGATCGAGAGGCGTCGCATGAAATATCATAGAATTTTAAAACATTTGGCTCGGCTTAAAAAAATGGCATCATCATGCAAATAGACAAACAGGCCGCTTTTGCCCATTTGTTATGGCTGCGGGTGCAGGACAAGCAATGGCCACAGGCGGGACAAATCAAAAGAAAAAAATTAAGATGTTCTTGCGGGGTCTTGACGTATAAAGGTGCCGCGCATGAACGGTGTGACCAAAATCAAGGCAAAAGGATGACATAAACCAAATGTCAGGCGAGCCAAACAAAGCGCGTCGGGCTGTCACTGAGAATAACAAAGTGTCAGGTCACACAAGCGGCGCGCGAAGCAAAATTCAGGGTCGGCATAGCCGACTTTTTGGTGACATGCCCAATTCTATAGCAATCGTGTGTCCTAAGGCGAGGCAGGCTCTGGGGGCAAATGCTTCCTCGATGCGAATTGATAAAAAAAAAAAAAAAAAGAGGATGAGGCGGATTGCGCACCGAGAGGGGGAGCAAGGGAGGTGTGCAAGCAGAAAAGAGCGAATGTGCGACACCAATTTAGGCCAAAGTTAGAAGGATGACAGGGCAAAATGACTCATTGTTACCAGCAGCGTGGGGAGTTGGCCCATGTTTGTCTGTCAGCGAATCAGAGCGGATTTAAGTCCTCAAGAGCGTCGAACTCGGCCACTCGCTTCACTTTCTTTCTCTCCTTCCATCCTTGCATTTTTTTTTCCACCAAAATAGACCCCTTCCCAAAGATGGCCACACGCACCATGTACACTGAAGGTGAGCGATCGATTCAAAAGATGAAAATTTTTTTCTGACTCTTTTTTTTTTTCTTCTTCTCTCCGCATCCCCCCATTTTTATTTTCTACCCTCCCCCTCCCTTGCATTAATTATGGCCATGACAGCCCTGAACGAGCTCGACGACAAACGCATCAAGCAAATCAAGCCTCTGATTCCTCCTCAGATCCTTATGGAGGACATTCCCCTCACGCTCAAGGCTGCCCAGACCATTGTCGAGGGCCGCAAGGCTGCTGAGGCTGTCATCAAGGGCGATGACGACCGTCTTCTGGTCGTTGTCGGCCCCTGCTCCATCCACGACGTCAATGCCGCCAAGGAATATGGTATGGAAAAAAAAAGAAAAAAAAATCAACAGGGATGCGACGTGGCGTGTGTCACCAACCTTTTTTCTTTTCTTTTTTGGCCAGCCACTCGCTTGATCGAATATGCGCAGACGGCCAGCGATGATTTGCTGATTATCATGCGTGTGTACTTTGAGAAGCCCCGCACCACTGTCGGCTGGAAGGGTCTGATCAACGATCCTTTCTTGAACAACAGGTAAAAAAAAAAAAAAAAGAAAGAAAAACAAGAGCGCGTGTTTTGATGTAGGCGGACCGGCGGCTGACGCTTTTTTATCTTTTTTTGCTTTCAGCTACGAGATCAACAAGGGCCTTCGCATTGCTCGTCAATTGCTGCTCGATTTGGTAAGCCACTGTCGATGCACCCTGACGTGATGCAAAATGATGCTCAAAGCAAAAGCTCATCCCTTCTTTTTTATCTTTGTGTGTCCTTTTAGAACGAGATGGGCATCCCCACTGGCTGTGAGTTCCTCGATACGGTAAGTTGGATGGACAAGCTGAGAGGTGGCTAGCGTGATGCTCATTGATTTTCCTCACATTTTAGATTTCGCCTCAATACACTGGTGATTTGGTGTCGTGGGGCGCCATTGGTGCGCGTACGACCGAGTCCCAGATCCACCGTGAGTTGGCGTCTGGTCTGTCGTGCCCCGTCGGCTTCAAGAATGGTAAAACTTTTCGAACAACACGCTTATTTGCGAGAAACTCATGCATTGCGATTAGGCACGGACGGTGGCATCACGGTCGCGATGGACGCTATCAAGGCCGCCAGCAATGGCCACCACTTTTTGTCGGTGACCAAGCAGGGTTTGTCTGCGATTGTGCAGACGGAGGGCAACGACGCGTGCCACGTGATTCTGCGTGGCGGCAAGAGCGGTCCCAACTACGAGGCGGCCGACGTCAAGGTGTGCGCCGCTGCCCTCGTCAAGGCCAAGCTGCCCCCGCACCTCATGATCGACTGCAGCCACGGCAATTCGTCCAAGGATCACAATCGTCAGCCCATTGTCGCCCAGAGCATTGTAAGTCTCTCTTCGAGTCAATGTCCCACAGACAGAGGTCCATTGACACGTCGTTTTCTCTCTTTTTTCTCTAGGCCGACCAGCTGTCCAAACCCAAGGAGACCGGCGATTACATCACCGGTGTGATGATCGAGTCCCACCTTGTGGAGGGCCGCCAAGATATCCCCAGCGAGGGCGCACACCGCCTGACCTATGGCCAATCCATCACGGATGCCTGCATCCACTGGGACGACACTGTCAAGACTCTCGAGGTGCTCCGCGAGGGTGTCCGCGCTCGTCGTGCCGCTCGCTCTGCTTAAATTTCACTTTTTTTGCAACCCTCTTTTTCCATATATCACACTGGGGTTTCTTTTTTGCATCATACTGTAATCAAAACATAGAATTAAAAAAAAAAGTACGCGATATTCACTTTTAAAGATCGAAATTGAGGGGTCTCTCTTTATTGAAGCATGCGAAGATCAATGGGTGGGATGAGGCAACAAATATAAAAAATGCTATGCAATTAAAAAAATTATGATACAATTGGTGAGAAAGGGGAGAAAATGAGAAAAGAAATGACCTAAAATTTGACACTGCGTGAAACATTGGCCTTGATACCAGTGGCCTCGCCCCCGTAAGAGCCGGCGAGGGGCTTGTGGATCTGGCGCGTGGACGACAGCTTCTTGAGCTTCTTGTCGTACTGGTGGCGCTTCTTGACACGACTGTTGCGGTCTTCCTTCTTGCGGCGTGGCGTAAGACCCTTGTTCTTGAGGATCTTCCAGGATGCCTGGCGCTTCTCGCCATCGTCCACGTGCTCCGTGGCTTCGACCAATGGCGCGCGCGTCGCGTCGTACTCGGCCTGCTTTTGCGCCTTGGCCGACTTTTTGCTGCGGACCATCTTGGTATAATCGTCATCGTCGTTATCTTGGTCATCGCGCGCGTCGCGTTCGTCCTTTTCGTCCCAATCTTCATTGTCCAGGTCCGCCGACGTGTCCTTGGGTTGTGCAACGCCCTTTTGCTGGTGGAACTTGCGGTCCTTGTACGGCAAATCAGAGTCACCTTGGTATTTGGCAAGTTGCTTGGCTTGTTTCTATAAAAAAAACGTCGATTGTATAAGCGCGTGACTCCTTTCCTCTTCCCCTCAACCCCGTTTTTTTTTTTTCGATGCCTTACACTCTCAATTTTAGCAACATAGTCGCGGATAGAACGCTTGCGTTGCAATTTGTCTTCCATGTCGACTTGCTCCATGGCATCCAGCTCGCCAAAGTCGTCGGCGAGGTCGCGTTTGCGCTTGTTTGACTGTTTCTTCATGCTCTTGAATTCTTCTTCAATGTCATGGATCGCGGCCCACGTGTCTTGCTCCTCGTCGTCATTGCTCTCGGCAACATCGGCATCTGCATCGACGTCTGACTCGCTCGACGTGGGCATGGCGATGGCGACGCGCTTGGCCTTGGTGGCACGACGCGACGCGGCAGTTTGGGCGGCGGCGGCAGCGGCGGTAGGTTTGGGCGTCGCGCCCAAATTGGCCAAGAAGTCGTCAATCTCGGCGCGGCGCTTCTTTTCGACGCGCTCCGACTTTTCAATTGCCTGGCGCAGCGACACGAGCGTCTGGATCACAGGGTGGTCACGCAGACCAGACGTGTTGTGCGCCTTTAACACAAAGTAAAACGAAATGTTCGTCAGGTAGTTCATGTACAGCTCTAAAAAACACGTAAAAAAGAGATGAATGCCTTGTACTTTTTTTTTTTGCGTGTGACGTACGGTATTGGAACGTCAGGAACTTGGCCGTCTTTTCGCCCATTTGATCGTGCTTGGCAATCTTGGCCAGCGTCTTTTCAAGGTCGCTGACAGATTCAGACTTGTCCTTGAACTCGTTCAGCAGATCAAGCAACTCAGGCGACTCGTTTTGAAGGATCTTGAGCTTCTCCGCGACGGGCAGGTTCTTGCGGCGAGCAGCAATCGACTTGGACATACTAAAAAAAAAACAAGGAATAAGCATCCAAAAAATAAAATAGGAAAATTAAACACTTACTCAAAGGAAATATCGTCGAGGTCCTTTGTCACGCTTGCCACCATGGCCTTATCGGCCTCCTGATCAGCCTGGGCACCGACGCCCCAGCCAGCGAGCGTGTCATCCATGAAATCGGCCTCGTCCATGTCGGCCAGACGCTGCTTCTGGATCTTGAGTGCCTCGGTCTCTTCCTCACGCATCTCGTCCAGGTCCTCGCCCTCGTCAGCGTCGTAGTATGCCTTTTTGCTCGCGCCCCACGTCGTGTCTGCTCGTAAAAAAAGAAGAAGAAAAAAAAGCTTCAGAAATTTGCAAAAGCATATTTTTTCATTGTTTGCGTCTTTTTCTTACCTTCGATTTCCTCATCATCGCCTTCGTCGTCATCGAATTCATCGTCATCGTCTTCGTCTTGCTGATCGTCAAGGCCGTCAAGGCCGTAGATTTCGCGGTCGCTCTCCTCTTCGGCTAAAACGCAAATAAAAGGTTAGTTTTTGCTTGCCCCAATGCCACCGTCATGTTCTTACCCTCGCTCTGCTGATCGTCCAAGAGGATCTGGCCACGGCTGTCATGGACTGCAATAACACAATGAAGAAAGCGTGAGCGTTTTGCATAAAAGTTAAAAAACCTGGTGTTTTCTCGCTTACAATCGTCTTCCGACTCATGCTCGATATCGTCCCAGGTGCGGATCGCTCTGATCTTGTCACCGTCGTCTTGCTTGGCGTTCTTGCTGGCGTCGCGGAACACAGCAGCTTTCTTTTTACCCATGGTTGGCGTGAAACAAGATAAAAATGAAAAAGAAGAAAAAAAAAAAAAGGGAATTTTGCCTTTTCCAAAAGCCACTTTTTTACGTGCCCGCTGCCCACCGGACTTGTCCGACCTTCTCGATTTGGAAAAAGCAGCAAGCAGCAAGAGCCCAAAAAGTGCCATGGAGGTCAGTTGCCACCCAAAAAGTTCCATTTCACTCTTTTTTTCGTGTTCTTGTTCCTCTAGTGTTGTATTTTATTGTACCATGGACGACGAACTGATAGATCAGCGTGACCGCGACTATTTGACGGAGCAAAAATATCTGTCTCGAGCGCCTGGTGATGCCGCGACCAAGGCATATATTGCAAACAAGTACC
The DNA here is from genome assembly GCA_001650995.1 of Gongronella sp. w5. Taxonomy (NCBI): domain Eukaryota; kingdom Fungi; phylum Mucoromycota; class Mucoromycetes; order Mucorales; family Cunninghamellaceae; genus Gongronella; species Gongronella sp. w5. The sequence continues at coordinate 628,170 of KV441880.1, forward strand.
TTTCTGGCGGCGGCGGCGACGACGACAAGAAAAAGAAGAAGAAGAAAAAGAAGAAATCGGTCATTGGCAACATTGGCATTGTCGACGAGGATGAGTGGGGCTGGGCCAAGGAAGAGCAGCCACGATCGAGCAAGAAAAAGACATCCATGAGCGTCAGCACGGCACGACCCAGCCATTGGAAGCCGATGGCGGCTGCGGCAGCTAGTGACGATGACGACGTGCAAGGCGACGATGACGAGAGCCGGCCAGTGGTGGTGGCCACCGAGATCGATGATATACCCATGGACGAAAGCAAGCCAAGAATGTCCAGTGGCCAAAAGGCAGGCCTGCTGACCAGCAAGGAGATCCGTGCCGAGGCGGAACGTGCACGACGCCTCGAATCCGACGCCATGAAGCATGTCCAGCACCAACAGGAGCAAGAAACCATCTACCGCGACAGCTCCGGCAAAAAGATCGACATGAAACTCGCCAAAGCCGAAGAAATGCGCGCGCGCCAAAAGGAAAACGAGAAAAAGGAGCGCCAAATGGAATGGGGCAAGGGTCTCATCCAGCGCGACGAGGAGCAGCGCCGACGCCAGCAGTTGGAAGATGAAAAACACAAGCCAATGGCAAGGTAAAGAGATCAATTGCACCAAAAAAAAAGTTATCAAAAAATTCGCGCGCCCGATCGCTTCATTTGGTCATATTGGGTCATGGGCAATGCGTCCCTTTTGGCAATCAAGCCGCTTGGGGAGCAAAAAAAAAAAAAAAAAAAAAAGAAAAGGCGGAAAATAGGAGCAAAGAAGGGTGGGGCAAGAAAAAAAAAAAAGACAAGAGAAGACACGACGGATATTGGTCGACAAGGAGTATCCAGATCTGACATGATCGAGGACACTCATTGGGTCCAATGGGAAAAAAATGATGACGCAAGGGAAAAAAAAAAAAGAGAAAAAAGAGAACATGAGGGGAGCGGCGGAGTGTAGATTTGGGCGCGCTCGACGCGCGACGCGACGCGTCTGGCATTGCTAGGTTTGTCTCACCTACCTTTTATTCTTCCTTAGGTACGCGAATGACTCGGATTTGAATCAAGAGCTCAAAGACCAAGAGCGATGGAATGATCCTGGCGCAGCATTCATCACTGTAAGTGACAGAATTACAATGACAAAGCAGCAATCAGAGAGGAGTTGACAAAATGGGGAAGTGGAGGAGGGAGGGGGGCAAGAAGAGGAGGTGCAATTGCAGGCACAGAGGCCGAAAGTCACCGGTGAGGGGCGGCAAAGGAGCATGGATAGGCTTTTTTATAGGAGGGGTGCAGGAGGCAAGGTCGATCTTTTTTTTTTTTTTTTTTTTTTTTTTTTGAGCAGCAGGCAGAATCAAATGGGCCGGGCCAAAAGTTGATTTTTTTTATTTGTTTAGAAAAAGAAGCCGTCTGCAAGCAAAAAGATGGTGCAGCCGACGTACAAGGGCCCATGGAAACCCAATCGATTCATGATTCCGCCCGGGTACCGCTGGGATGGGGTCGATCGCTCCAATGGCTATGAAGACAAGTTGTTGCTCCATGCGAACCAGCAAAAATCATTCAAAGCGGAAGCGCATGCCTGGTCCACCGAGGACATGTGAATAAAAAAAAATCCATCAACACAAAAAAAAAAAAAAGCACCCAATGTAATGTCATTTAATGGCCAATGGGGCGACCGGATTGTCTTTTTGTGGAAGGAGTCTGTGTGTTTTGTTTGAAAAAGGCGGATGCAATGCACGACAAGCTTTTTTTTTTTTTTTTTTTCGGTGATCATTAGACCGCGATAAGTTTTGAAATGGGGGGCTGGGGGGAGCTCCCTATTTTTTTTTTTTTTTTTTTTTGTTGCTTTGTTGATGCCGCTGATACAGATGTGGTTTTATTTGATTTTGCTCTTCCGTACGGGCGGTCTTCATATCTCATTGTCCTTTTTGCGCGCTCCTTCAATGCTGATGACCGTGTTTCTCTTGCAACCTCCCGCGGCTCCGTTCCCCTGTCACCCCTCAATGGCCTCCCTCTCGCTCCTTTCTCCCTGCGGACCTACTTTTTTTGATATTTTCCCTCAAATCCTCTCTTGGCAAGCTCCGTGGCCCTGATCCTCTTACGTCTTGACTTTTGAGACTCGGGGCGTCTCCTTACTTTTTTTTTTTTAAGTTAAAACAGGCAGGCGAACGACGTTGCTTCCCCTCCGTTGCTTGATTAGGCGTCAAAAACAAACTCTTGCGTAAACCTTATTGCGCGAGATTTTCTTGACGAAAGAATTGACGATGTTTGTCTCCTAAAAGCAGTAAGACCCACTGCTTAAATGAACCAGGAGAGGGCCGTCCAGGCCAAGGAGTGGGCCTAGCACCCTTAACCAAGGGTGAAACGCCCTTTTGACAGCGTCATCTCTCTTGTGTTCCTTTTTTTTTTTATAGATGGCGGATTTTTTTAATATGCCAAAAACAAATCAAGACAACAGAGGAGCGACCAATGTAAGCACCAAAAAAAGAAGTGCCTTGGCCCCAATCCTAAAGGGATCGCAGCACGATTAAGGTTTTCCCATCTCTCTTCATGTCTCGCTCGCTTCAATAAGGAGGCCCTCCATTACCCAAGCACCGGATCACCCTTTTTGAGTCCCATTGGGTATAAATAGAGCCATTGCAAATCCTTGTCAACTTGACAATCAATATTAAATCTAAAATATTCCTCTTTTTTCGCTTTTTTTTCTCATCTCATTCAGCCTTTTTTTTCTCTCCTCTTTTTTTTTTACGCGTCCTCTTTTTGTTCTCTTTTGATTCATCTCTATCATGTCAGCATCAACTTGCACACTGCCCTCTATCTCTGATCTTTTTGAGCTTCCACGCGCGCATCCATATGAGCTCACGTCGCCTCAGCAAGAACTCATGTCGCCGCCGCCTTCCATGGGCCCGTATTCGCCGCCAGGCAAGCTCAATGGTACCTCGTACTACCCGCCGCTCAAGGCCAAGCGCAAGCGTGCGTCGCCTTCGCAATTGAGCGTGTTGAACAAGGTGTTTAGCCAAACATACTTCCCGTCGACGGAAATGCGCATTGAGCTTGGCAAGCAGCTCGGCATGAGCCCTCGCACGGTGCAAATCTGGTTCCAAAACAAGCGACAATCGCTTCGTTCAAGAACGCGTCGCGCATCGCTCTCATCCATGGAAGATGCGCGTCACAGGCAGCTTCAGCATCATCACCAGGCGCCCTTCCATCCTCATCATCATCCGCATCATCATCCTTACGCGCAACATGCGCCCAATTCCATGTCAATCGGCTACATGCATCATGAGGAGGACGATGATGACGTGTTTGCCCATTCTCATCATCATCAGCAGCAACGCCGACGCTCATCATTTGATGTGCGGCCATCCAGCCCCATTTCGCCGTTTGCCAATCACGAAGAGTTGCCCATGGTTTTGCCTCCGCCCGCATCCATGCCCATGTCCGCGTCAATGCACGAAATGGCCCTTCCAAAGATCAATTTGCCCCCATTGCGGTTACCCGCATCATCGACAGCCCAGCATGTCTACCCTCCCAGTCCACCCACATCCACCTACCCAAGCCCAACTTCAATTGATGCCATCCTTCATCAGTAGCACCCTCGTTTTTCTTGTTTCATTTTTTTGCCAGTTTTTGATGCGCTTTTTTTCCCATGAATTTTCTCTTCTTCTCACTTCTTTGCGCGTCTTTATCCCCCCTTTTCCTATCTTTTGTTATTTTTTTCCTTTATTTTCTCTCGCCGTGTATTAGTGCCTTATATTTAATCATTTTTCCTTTGCATCGTTGCCTTTTTATGTATCCCAGTGCTTGATTTCGCCAAGCTCACGATCCCCTTATGCTCTATTCTCTCTATCTCTCTCTCGCTCTTGTCTTTTGTTCTCATCCTTGGCCGGATCTATCTATTCGCATTCCAACAAATTAAGCTTCTACCACAGGGCATGGCCCCCGTTATGCTTTCCTTTATGGATGGTCGTCTTATGCTTTGTCTCCGTTGGGCCAATTCAAGCAACCCACAGCTTGCTTGCTTGCTTCTCTTTTTTTTTTTTTTTTTTTACTTTTTTTTTTATTGTATGTTACACACTTCATTTTATCCCCTATTTTTTTTTAAACTTTTGGCTCAATGGCCTCCCTCTTGAGCAAAAAGCTGAGGCAAGCACCACTCCTCTTTCCTCCCTTTTTTTTTTGGTTACCCATTTTTGATCGTTTTCCTTCTTGTGGGCTCTCACACGGATCATCCGCGTGCCTTTTTTTGTTTGAATAAAAATCTTGTATCAAAAAAAAAAATCGAACAAAGCACGCGCTGGATTCTCGAGAAACGCGGCCAGGCGCGCAGTCACGGAGCGTGAAATTGCATGAATTGGCGTCATTCTCCGACCGAGTGTCGATAAAGAGGCGGAGTCGCGTCCCGATGCAATAAAATAAAACGTTAAATTGCAAAAAAAAAAGTCATCCCAAAGAAAGATGCAGGGGGCCCCAAAGAAAGAAAGCGCGCAGGAGTCGATGCGAGGGCCAGTAAATTCAAGCAAAGCGGAACCCATCCCGCGAAACAATTGCATAATTTAGGAGTCGATCGATGATCCAAAGGAAAAAAAAAATAGGGGGGATTGCAAAACTTTGATACACTTTTGAGAATACGCGCGAAGCAGACACAGGGGGCCAAGGGAGAGGAGGAGAAAGCGTTGAGTGAGGGAGTGAGGGAGACCAAAGGACGACGACGACGACGACGACAAGGGAGAATCAGGTGTGTGAGTGTGAGCGTGGATATCGACCGAGACAGGTTTCCAAAGCCAATTTGATCTTGACGACCACGGGTTGTTACGAACGTCTTTTGTGTGCGCGTGGTGTTTTTTTTTTTTTTTTTTTAATTCAGAAGGTCGGGAAAATGCATGATGCGGCGCAATTGGCGTGTAATCGAGCGTGCATCTTGACAAATATGAAATGAAGCCGCACCTGGCTTACTCTTGTACAACCAGGCTTTTTTTTTTTTTTTTTTTTTTTTTTTTTAAACCGGGTTTTTTTTTTTTTTTTTTTTTTTTTTTTTTTTTTGCGACGCACTGGCATGGTCTTTCAGCCATGTTACACACGGCAAACAAGCTTCAACCGGTTTTTAAAGTGGTTTGCAATGTTGTTGGCTATCGATTCCAATTTTAAAAACTTTCACACATCCATCTATGAATTATTAGGAGATGCCCAAGCGCACCGCACCTCCCATTGTTTGTAAAAAAAGTAACTCTCACAAGGAGAAAGGAGGAAAAAGGGCCGACAAAGAGGAGGAGCACACTTTGTAATTCTATCAGTGATGCATCGATTCACACACACAAAAAAAGGAGACAACAGTGCCTCCATTGGCTCAATATGCAGGTTGTCCATCTTGGGGGGTGAACACAGACGCTGCATCAAGCATCTAGTTGGACAATGGGGACCTCCTCGCTTCGCAAAAACACGCGTCAATGCCTCCAAATTGCTTATTGTCACAGAGAATGGGCCATGTACACTTCGATCGTTTGTTTTTTACACTCATTTTAATGCTGCCTAAGCTTGCATAAAAGCTTGCACTGGCATCATGCAGCGCAATTGCAATGCAATACACGTCGCTTGTCAACCGGGGAAATGGTTCTGTATCCAAAGCCTTGCAATGCGCGTTCTTCCCTTTTTTTTTTGCCCCTCAGCAGCGCACACCCTCTTTTTTTTCATGCGAGGACGGTGTCAAGAAAGCTCATCTTGACACCCTTGCACGCCCTTGATGACAAAAGTGCCAAGTCCGCGCTTCATCGCACCCCTCATGCTAGGTACAGGAATCCCTTGTACCCCAGGAACTGACGAGTCGGTCACTCCTCAATGACAGGGCCACCAAATAAAAAGGAAGGGCTGTGCGAACGCGGTTAGAATCACAACCTCCGTCGAAAATCCAGTGGATCGACGGGCATCTGCGCATTTCTCCCCCTTTCTTTTCAAGACTCCGGGCCACCCGACTCGACCCCACATCAGCTGGTTGTCCCTCCCCCCAAACCAGGTCCTTTTTTCCCCCTGCACAACAGCACTGGGACCTCCTTTGGACAAAACTCAATTTGTGGCCAAGAAACAGGTGCTACTTTAAATCATTCAAGTTGATGCATACCAAACGTGATGCTGATGGTTTGAGATCCTGTTTGCACGTGCTCAGGTAAATAAAAAAAAAGTGTGGTAGTCAAAAGTTTATCGAGAAAATCCCAAATGACGCGATTTTATCGTATGTTGCTCGATTGTCAATAAGTTTGCAATTTGCAATGGTAATGCAGCATTAAACGTAGAGTTCCAACATTTGTCGTTCAAACGAGCCCACCCCGGAGGCGCTGCAACCACTAGAAGACCCGTAACCACCATTTTCAAAAATGATGGATTTTCCAAGGGGTGCAGTCGAGGATTTGAAATCAATGGAAATTAGGTCCTCAGATCGCCACGCCATTCAACACCATAGTAAGCACGTATCATTCACCGACAGAAATGCAATAAAAATCTGCGGTCCTTCGACTGGTTGTCGCGTAAAATGCAATTTGCTTATTTTTTTCGCTTCAAGTCAAAGTCAACGAAAATTGGTCATAGGGCCGCGAAACAGAGACCACCGGAAAGAGCATGGTCTGTTGTGTATGAATACACGGATGATCACTTAAAAATACACGCCCCAGGCAGAATTGATGCGACCAGTACGTTAGTGAGTCAACTTTGACGCGTGGTAAACCGCGTCAGACCTCTAGTGACACGCGCTTGTTCCTAATCAAATCCATGCCCCTGGTGTCTCTTGTGCTGATGGAAGCGTCCGCGGAGATCTACGGACGCGTTTTCCCCGCGCAATTCCCTGTTGAAATTTAATCAAAAATCACGAATTGCACGTCAATCAGCAAGCCAATCCCACTCTTTTTTGACGCTTTCTGTGGTTTCTCCATGCATTGCATTATGTGTGCAAGTTTGGTGCAATTCTGAGGACCTGATTTTTCAATTTTGGTTTGGGAGCTCGACGAGCCTATTTTTTTTTGGATTTGCGTGTTACGTGCCGTAATTTTCCTTTTATTATTGCAAACTTGGATTGCCTTGGGTATTTTCAGCTCGACTCTTCACAGTGGGACGTGTTTCGAGGGTCGGAAGCGAAATGGCCGGCGACTTGCAATTGGTTTTTCATGTCATAGTGGTAAAAATTGCTTGCGGTCATTTCCCCCCCTGAATACATTGCCCTAAAGTCATTATTACATCTTGTTCTTCAGCCCATTGTTCCTACGCGCGTGCTCTCCACGCTACAGATCCATTTATTTCGTCCCATTTTCTTTCGTAACGACAAAAAATTGTAAAATTATGCTCGTCACATTTTTTTAATCGTCTATTTGATATAGTGCCATGTTGTATCGGGCACCGCTGGCTCTTCCGAGCTCACCGCCTAACACAATGTCGCAAAATAAATCCGTGTCAACGCAATGGAAAACAAATAAAATTGTTTTTCTCGTTTTTTATACCTTTGGGATGGACGAGGTGCTCACTGGCGTGTCCCAGCGGAAAGGCGAATCTTGTACCGATGCGTTGCTCCTGTGTGTTAATGCAATGAGTGAGCGCGCGACTGCCAATTCGTCCAAAAATAAACACTGGGACATCAAATTTCCTTCTTTTTGCTTACAATGAGAGTTTATCCATGGTTTTTTCGCCGCGAATCAGTTTCTTCCAGGCTTCGTGCGTCTCTTGGACGATCGTTGACGCATAAGCCTGCGCGCAAAAACATAAAAAAAATGAGACCAGAACACGCGTCAATGTGAATTGGTACTTACTTTGTCCTTGCATTCGCCGCCAAAGGCGAATTGATTCTCTGGCTTGCCGTCAGGCACCTTGTAGATTTTGAACCAGTGACGCGTTGCATCAACGAGGCCAGGGAAGTGCTGCTCCACGTCGCTGACGTCTAAAATGCAAAAAAAAAAAAGCGTCAAAGCGTCAAATCACCGTTTCCTTTCCCTTTCCTTTGTCCACGTGATTTTACCATTGACCTTGCTTGCAAGCGGATCGTTCACGTCAATTGCAAGCACTTTCCAGTCGGTTTCGCCCTCGTCAATCATGGCCATCACACCCAGAAGCTTGACTTGCTTGATTTCTCCCGTGTAGCCAATGGCGCTGCCAATCTCACACACGTCAATGGGGTCATTATCACCCTGACACTGCGTGTCCGCGTTGGTCTCGGTCGGGTCTTCCCATGTCTATGCAATTCGCGATAAGAAAGCTGCAAATACACGCGTTTTTCAGATTTTACCTGAGGAAGCGCGCCATAATTCCAAATGTAACCCTTGTAGGGGAAGCAATTGTGCACAAAGCGCAGTTTTCCCTTTTTGCTGTCTTGTTTCAATGGGTTGTACTGCTCGCCCGTTGCAATCTAAGCGCATGAAAATGGACGCGTAAAGAAATAAATGGGTCAAATGTCCCTTTTTGGGAGGCGGCCTCCTTCCCAATGGCGCCACCCCAAACACAAGCGGTCACTCTTTTCTCACCTCGATCTTGGCGTTGGACCAGCGCGGCACCTCGACAACCATGCTAACCACCGAGGAGTCCGACTTGTTGGCGTAAAGAGGAATATCGTGGAAAGGCGACACAACCGCGCCATTTTTCTCTGGAGTGCGCAAAAGGATCGATCAGAATGGACATGAGCGGCACGAGTAACGCGATCCCCGGCAACGCGGCTTACCAAAAAAGACACGGTGGCTCGGTGTCGCAGGTTTGCCCACTTCAACGCGCTTGATAGACATAAAACGGCAGCCGCGCGGCGCATAGGCCGGTGTGAGCCTCATACGCGATAATAAAGACATAGTTGTGCACGGGGAAAGAAAAGCATCGACTCCCATTTCGGACTCCTGGCGTTGTTGTAGCTCCGCCGCCCGCAGCCCCTGGTCGTTTTTTTTCTTTTTTTTCTTTTTCTTTTTTTTTTTTTTTGGCACAACCAAGCGTCCTGTGCAGACGAGACTGGACTCAACCAAAAGAGAAACGAGAGAAGCATCGGAAAAGCATCATCTCAGAGCCAGAAAAAAAAATATATTGCGCGCACACACGACTAAATTGGTGATATTTAGAGCATCTCGGTATGAAATACCTAAAAAAATACGTCGCATAAGACGCGACATATCTGGCTGACAAGAGCCGGTCCTGGAGAACTGGGAAAGTATCGTCTCATGGCTTTGATCAGTCATTGGAGTAAGCATACCAAGTGAAAAATCCGTTGTTTCAGTTTTTTTATGCGCCATTGGCCACGATCGCCCTTTTGCGGCTTGCAAATGCGTCTCTTGCCTTGGACATTGACTGCGCATCTTGATGTTGGTGCCATTCGTCTCAGTCAATTGCCAAAAGTGCGCCGATTGACATTGGATGACTTTTAAATCACCACATTTCGCGTTCTTCCGCGTCATTTACTGGTTGACGCGATTGCCCTGTAGATCATCAAATGCAACTCAATCCCCTCTTTTCAACGCGATCACGTTCGTTCATGCGGGAAAAAAAGTTGGCTGCAAAACATCAAAAAAATCACAGGTTGGCCAAAATTGTGTGTTCTCTCCCTCGAGAAAAAATAGCTAGTTTCCAATTTTATCTTCGTTACGCTCTTCTTGATCATAGCTTTCAAATAAGCTTACTCACTGATTCGAGTACGATGCGTGTGCAAGCAGCAAAAGGCTTTTTGGTGTCGTGTCGGCGCGGTTTGAACTCAAAAGGGGGCTGCTGAATTGTTTGAGCTGCATCATCGGTTTTTCTTTTTCGTTTCCACACTCCGTTGCCAGCCCACCATGCGCCCTGATGAGCACAAATCAAAAGACTCGCGGCGATATCAGCAGAAAAAGAAGAAGCAGGGCGACGAGACAGCCGCGGCCGTAGCCGCCGAGCGACGTCAGCGGCAGCGCGAGAACGATCGCGGCCAGGGTGTCGCAGCTATTCGACGTCGCAACGGCGAGACGCCCTCGCGCGCCGAATTGGACGCAGAACAAGAAGAACAACAGCGACAGCGCGCGGCTCAGTTTTCAAGACGCAAAATCACAAGCAATGTTGATAGATATAGCGAGCTGTCCATGCAGGGTAAGTGTTGAATCTCTCTGAAGAACAATTGCAAGTAAAACGACGTTTTTTTTTCCATGTATGATAGACGAGCTTGAAATGGATGCAGAACAAGGCATTGACCGAGAGACGACCGATCTAGTGGCCATGGTCGAAGATGTGCAGGGTCAATTGGGCACCCAGAGCGCGTCTTATTTCAAGTTCAAGGACGAGCAGGACAAGACGGCCCAGCCTGATCAAGTATGTGCATGAACGAGGAAAAAAAAGGCTCAAAAAAAAAAAAAAAAAGCGAAATTGGGGTACAATTGGCCGTGGAAAAAAAAAGAGGGAGGGGTCATGCTCACTTTTTTTTGAATTAGGCATATCAATCGCTTTTGCAGATCGACATGGATTCCATGGGGACCAAGTGCCAGCAAATTGAGACTCGGGACCTGTTTTGTGTGGATCCCGACAATGAAGACGACGCCGATCTGGTAAAAAAAAAAAAAAAGTAGATTGTGCTATCGCACCATTGGCGCGTCAATTGCTACCACATCGCACTCAATTGCTCATTTTCCTTTTCTTATTTCCCCCGCGCCGTAGATCGATTCGATATATGAACATGACTGGGTCGCTTTGGACAAACCATTGATCCCAGCCATGAACAAGACGCGCCAGGGCACCATTTTATTCCAGACGCCAGTGAAACACGAGGCCAGCCCCACCGACGGCATCCATATAAGGAATGATACACCTCGATTCACAAAACAAAAAGTCGAGACGCCCAAAAGTAAACAAATTTTGCCCCCTCCTCACCTCCCCTTCTTCTCGCGGCCCACACTGTGTGCACGCGCCGCCCGTGATGCGATGAAACCCGTGGAATGGCATGGACTAACCTAATTTGTACCCCGCCGATCTCGTTGCTTGTTCCAGATGACCAAGATGACGAGCTGGACGCCTTGCTCGAATTGAAGAATGGACCGGTGCCCCAAGCAGCCATCAAACCAGCAACATCCACCCCTTCCGTGCCCCCTGTTCCTCACACGCCCGTGAAAAAGGTCACACCGCGATTGAAAGGTAAGTAAAAAAAAAAAGGTTCATGCAATGCATGCTGCCGAGGGATGACAAGGAGGGGGGCGACGACCGAGACTCATGCATTGGCAAAAGTACCAGGATCAAGCGTAAACAAACAGCAATCCGCTTCCATACCCAAGAATGGCAAGAGCTCGGACGATCAAGCATGGTTGGATGATCTTCTAGGCTGAAAGAGAAAGTAAAAAAAAATGTTGCCATGTCATCGTGACGCGCAGGGGGTTGCACCCCTTTTCCTTTTTTTCTTTTTTCTTTGGCGAGGCACTCGTGCTTGCTTTCCGTGCGATTGGATGCACTTCCGTCGTTTTTTACTTGGTTTTTGCACGCGCGCGGTCCTCATTGCTCGGATCGATTCGATTGCGGCCGTACAGGCCTAATCGATGGCGTACGGATCACATGAGCGCGTCGTGTTACGCAGGGGATGGTGAATCGGACTGCTGAGTTTGGTATTTCCGACTTTTGAGCGCGTCTCGCCATTTGAGGCGAGGCAAGAGTGAGCACCTGGAGGGCTCGTTTGACACACAACCTGTGGCCTGGCCCCCGGTGGCACAGACAGACGGGCAATTGGGCAAAATCAAGGGGGACAAAAAAAAAAAAGGGGGGTCACGGACCACAGCATATCCAAACCCTATTTTTTTTTCTTTTTGCTTTTCATTTGTAGTGACCGCCTGGGCCTCTTATCCTCGTGACACCCAGCAAGCAAAAAAGAAAAAGCGAATGCCAATTCCATTTAAAAAGGTCAGGTTCTCCTGGGATGCAAAGATCGTCCTTTTTTCCCATTATTTCTCTCTTTTTTTTTGCATCCCCCTTGATATCCATTGCTTGTGGGGCCCCTTGTGTGTCTGTCTCGACCGCCAATTGATCACTCTTGCTCTCTTGTTCTCTCATTTTCTCATTCTGCACATTTTTTCACCACTTCAACCATGCAGTTCGATGACAAGGCCGTCCATTTGATCGACCACCCTTTGCATCCGACATACCGTGCTCCCAGCAGCTTTGAATGGCTGCGGCGCTGGTGGATGTCCAAGACTCAGGTGCCTGCCGTATGGTGTTTCCGTCTGCTGCGCCAGGATCTCATTTGCTGCCCATTTTGTCCATTTTCACGCGCCAACCAGAAGCTGCTGTGGGACGCCGTGCGAAAGGGGCAAATGGAGATCGAGCTATCGGAGCCGCGCATCGGGTCGCAGCCTGTTCGCATTGTGTTTCAAGAAAGTCTTGCTTACACCTTTGACGCTGACTTTTCGCCCGTTCTCTACGACATTGTCGCGCACCCGCCCATGATCGTCTCCCCATGGAAGCGCAGGAAGAACTCACCCCATGCATCGCCGCATCCAACAGTCTAGACAAAGAGACAAAAATCAAAAAATCAAAAAAACAAGAACAACATACGCCTTTCATCCACATTGTAAATACAATTGTTATGCCTGCATCGTCCTTTCATGGACAAATAAAAGACTCGCCATCGATCCTTTGATCGTTGGCTTTTTTTTTTAATCCCTCGGTGATCATGCTGCATTGTCATGCCTCACCGCAGCTTTTTTTGGACGGCTTGACAAAGAATCATTACGTTTTTCAATGCGCACATGACTGTCACGGGTACGATTTACACCTGCACTGCCCACTTGGGCTGGGTGTGCCGACTTGTGTTCATGCAGCACAAGGGCAAAGCAAAAGGAAGAGCAAAAATGCAAAAAAAGAAAATAATGATAAAAATAATAAAAACGCGAGCATCTCAAGCTACTGCGACGCGAACATCTCATGTACACACATTTTTTCTTGTTTTCTGTGTTTTCAACATCAAGTGCTCTCCCGCAAGGCGCAAAAAAAAAGGGGGTGAGGAGTCTCGGACGTCGACCCGACACATGGGCCAATTTAGCTTCTCCCTTTTGTTTATCAGGTGATCAATACTCAACACAAGCGTCCAATGGGCCCACCTGATATGACAACGCACACACCAACTGGTAGTGGCCCCTCCTTTTAGGTAGCACAGGAATGTATGGCCCTTGCTCACCAATTGCGTAATGTACGCCATTTTCTTGCTCCAAAGTTGCCATGACATACTGCGCCTTGCCTTTTTTTTTTTTGGTCGAGCAACTAGCAATTCTGATTCCGCATGATAAAATGCGACATGTGCATGACAAAGCAGAAAAAAAAAAAAGCGAGAAACGGGCTAAAAAGAATAAATTGGATCTCACAATGATGCACTCGCAGCTTAAATTGTAATCATTGGCGCGCAGTCTGCACACGCACGCGCGGACGGTGTGGACGCGACCCCCTGAAGTGGCATTGAGACGCCATCGCGAGGCGAAGCGCGGAGAAATGCGACACGTGATCCCATACTGGAGATAGACGAAAACAAAGAAATAATGATGGAATTTTTCTTTGAGTGGTATTAAAGTGACGGTTGTAAAAGGATAAAAAGTGGTCAAAGAGCCACTAAAAAAGCATCAAGCCAAGCATGAAATAAAGTTCACACCTTTTTCGTTCCTTATTTTTTTTTGCCTTCAATCCTTTTTGTCATTAGCCACGACCCAATTCCCTCACCATCATCTGCGCCTTGCTTGTGGCTCTTCAATGCATGTCTTGCCAAGTCTCTACCTTTGCCGAGCAATGACCGCTTTTGTCTCTTGCCGCCTTTGGTTTGTTTTACTGCGCGCTGCTCGATTCAATCCCCGCTTCATCTGTGCGTCAAAAAAGCAGACCAATTATCCTGAAAGGTCCCCGCAACGTTCTTTTTTCCCCCTTGCTTTCTCTTCCCCTTTTCTTGTCTCTTTTCTCTTCACACTCTCAACACCAACTCTCTCCCGCTTGTCTGCTCACCAAGATCGATTCCGCGACTCCGCCGCATTCGCGTCAAGGGTGCTGCTAGACAATCGCATTGTTTGACCCACAATGTTTTGGGCAGCACGGACGCGCGCCGCGTCATTCGCTCGCCTCACCCGACGACACTTGACCGCACACTTCCCACACAAGGACCACAGCAGCCAAGGGGGAAAATGGGTCGTGTCACACCGATATCTTCAAATTACAGGTCAATCCGTTCGGATGGCGCCTTCCGTCAGGTTGCCAACGGCGCTTGGTTCAAAACTCATGCCAAATGCCGTCATTGACAACAATGGAGATCTCGTGGCTACCACTATAAACCCGCTCGAACGGTCGGTCCAGAGCGGCATCCCCATTTGTCGCTTGTCACGCGTTATTACAATGGCGAGCACGTCCCTACAACGTGAAAAAATGATTTTATCAGTTTCCAAGGGCAAACCCCAACGCGTGTCCTTGGAAGCCAGCCACTCGGGCGCCGTGCGCTGTTGCAAATTTAGAAGCACGTGCGTGGGTCGGCAATGGACGCTCCACGCCACTTTTCTGGGTCTATCCTTACGCTCAGACGGCAGCAAGACGATCTGCATCTATCACCACCTCCTCATGGCAATGCTCTTTGACCTTGGTTTCACCACAGAGGCAGATGAGACAATGGGATGGCCAGGTAAGCATTGAGATGATCGCTTTGAAAGGCGACAAGAACGGAATATTCGTGGTGAATGGGGGAAAAATCGCATCCCACGTCTTTTTTTTTTTTTTTTCAGCGACTGGTTCAAGGACATCACGCGGCCCAAGACGCCCACCATGCGTAAAGTGTCCCTTGGCCCAATTCACATGGTAAGCTAATAAGAGCGGAAACGGGTGTCTTTGTGGCGACGAATCTCATTTTTTTTTTTATTTTTTTATTTTTTACAGCTGGTCGATCGACCATCCTTGGAATTGGCCATCCGACTTTTATATGCCCACGATAGATGGCGTTTACAAGGAGCTCCCCCTAGCAAGGAGGGGCAAAGACTTGTTTAAGGTACTTTACAGAGGCTTAGCGGCTCAATTTTTCCCTTCGTGGCTCAATTTTTTATCTTGACCCAAAATTTATAATAAAGCAGTATTAAGTTACATGATGTAAAGGATGAAAGGGAGTCATGAGAGGACAGGGGAGTGGAAAAACAATACATGAGAGTAATGGAATTATAGTACAGAGTGTAAAAAAAGGAAAAAAAGAAAAAAGGGCGCCTACATGAACCAGTCAAGGACGTGCTTGTACCACTTGCGCGACTTTTCAGCTTCAGCGTCGGCGGGGGTGTACTCCCAGCGATCCGTGTCAAGATCGACCTCGTCCAATGGGATCAATTTTGTCTTTTTGATGATTTTGAAGCCGACGAGGAGGATGGCAAAGATGACGACGCTGATGTACGTGTTGACGACGGCAGCGGCGTTGGACCAATCGGCGGCATAGCCGTACGAGGCAAAGACGAGCGCCGAGATGATGAGGGCGATGATGGGGCCGACTGGGAAGAAAAGGGCGCGGTACGGCAAATCCGACAGGCTGCGGCCCTGTTTCTTGAGGGCCATTCGGAAGCGGATGTGGATCACGCTGATGGACGCCCACGTGAGGATGCTGCTGGAGCCGGTCAGGGCAATCAGCCAGCTGAACACGACGCCATTGCCCCAGATGGTGCCCAAAAATGAGAGAGATGCAATAACGGTCGTGAACACCATGCTCCACACGGGCACACCGTGCTTGGTCACGCGCATAAAGATCTTGGGCGCCTTGCCCTCCTTGGCCATCGCCGTCAACGTGCGCGACGACGCGTAAAAGCACGAATTCGTCGCGCTCAGCACAGACGTCAAGATAATACCATTCATGATCGATGCTGCAGATCCAATGCCGGCATTCTGGAACACTAGCGTGAAGGGCGAAGCGCTCACATCCGAGTCGTCCATAGCCGTAAACAAATTCGGGTCATTGTAAGGGATGTCGAGCGAAATGATCAGCACCGTCAGAATGAAGAACAAAAAGATTCGCCAAAAGGTGACTCTAATTGCTCGTGGCACAGCAACAGCAGGGTTCTCGCTCTCGCCAGCGGTGATCGCCACGAGCTCCGTGCCGCCAAACGAGTAAAACGCGTAAATCGCAACGCTAAAGATGCCAGTGAACGTCGGCGCCGCACCATCAATGTACCAATATTGCGTGCCAATGTAGCCTTGGTTACCCACGGCGCCCACATTGACGAGAATGCCCACAATGATGAAAACGAGCACGGTCAGCACCTTGATGATCGACAGCCAGTATTCGAGCTCCGCATATGCACGCACTTGCACCAGATTGATGCCAACCATGAGCACCATGATCACAATCGCCCACACCCACGTCGGAATCGTGCTGTTCCAGTATCCAATGATGATTTGCGCAGCCGTCAATTCACTTGGCACGCTCAATGCCCACTGGAAAAAGTAATTGACACCTGTGGGTCGCACAATAATACAAAAAAAGGCACATCAATAATAAGGTTCAATGTGTCACGCGCGCGTGCGAGAAAAAAAAGAAAAAGAGATTACCCAAGGTAAAGCCAAGAGCCGGATCAACAAAACGAGAGCCAAACGAATTAAACGCACCAGGCAAAGGCAGGTACGCCGACATTTCACCAAGAGACATCACAATGGAATACACCATCAGACCGACAATCACGTACGAGCTACAAAACAGGAGAAAAAAAAAAAAAAACGGACGCATTAGCCAAAGACTGCGTTTCCGCTCCTTGTTTTTCACAAATCACTTACATGAAGCAGCCCGCAGGACCAGCTTCGGCCACAGATGCACCCACCGTCAAGAAGAGACCCGTGCCAATGGTACCGCCAATGGCAACTGGAAGACAGTCGCACAAAGAAAAAAAGTAAAAAAAAAAAAGGGTCATGAGCACCTCCCTTTTTTTCTAGTTTTTTTTTTTTTTTTTTAGAAAAAAATTCGTACTCATGGTCAAATGGCGTGTTTTCATGCGACGTTGGAGCTGATTTGCCGAGGACGAAGGCGTCTCGGACGTCTCGCGGGATGCCTTTTCATCATTGGTCTCAATGACGACCAAACTCGATTCGTAGATAGGCACCTCTGTCTTTTCGTCGTGGACTTCAGCCATGGTGATGATGGACAGGGATCACGCGGAAAATTGCTGCGAGAAGGAAGAAAAAAAAGGAGAAAAAAAAATTTTTTTTCTTCGCCCTTTATTTCAATTCTTCTTTTCTCTTTTCTATCCTTGATTGAACAATTCGAGAGGCCAATAGCGTGATTTGCCTACTTTTGTCGCCAGGTGAAAAACATAAGGTTTTAATCGCGCAGGTATAATTATAAGATAGCCAAGCGCACGCGATGGCGCCATGGGCCTGCGTCCCAATGTTACTCACGTGCCTCCTGATATCCCAAGAAATAACCCCTATCATTTTACCCGCGCACGCATGCGGGCATGCCATACCAATGCCTATGCCCTTTTTTTGATCCGAGTCCATGTCCCTGTAAGCATTGAAATGTTTTTATCAGCGGAGATCGAGGTCACGTTTGGCCCAGATGCAATTGATCCCAATTTGGCAATGGGCAGTGGTGATGCAAGATCATGCCAGCTTCCTGATTCGCCAAGTTTTAAATAAACATCTTGGATTGGATGGCAAATGCAAAAAGTGGGCAGAGCGGGAGCAACAATAGTAGTCACCGGGAAACCGGAGCCATTGGCCGTGATCTCAGGTGATTTGTGGGCCCTGGTGGCCAACGTGCGGCACGCCAAAAGGGCATAGGGCAGAGTTCCTGACGCTCAATTTTTGGCTATTCTTTGGCAAACCGCTTCCCGCCCACATTTACAGCGCGAAACGATCAATGGTATCCGCAAATGTGTTCCTAGCGCGGTGCTCGGTTTCGTCACGACACCTCCAGCGACACCTCCAGGGCATATAAACAAGACAATTGGCAAATTGCCACTTTCACCGTAAAAAGTGTATCAACTCAGCTGTATGCGTCCTGAAGCCTCTTTCTTTCATCAGCGCTCGCTGTGGGTGTGGATGGAAGGAGCTGTGAAAGCATCCCAGAGACATGCATGGCAAACTTCATACGATACTTTAAAAGGCGGTCGAAAAATGCGCCGTTTTCAAACATTCAGTTCAAAAAAGCGATAGAGCGCCAAGTTGTTTGTCCGCCTGGCATAATTTTGTCACCATTGAAATGACGCGCACCTGGGAATATTGCCCTTTAAGCTAACACATCCGCTGTACAATTTCAAAATCAAGCAAGTCATTCTATGCTTTGTTTTATCGGCAGCAGACAAGGCAAAGTACTGCGTGATTGCGGGACAAAAGGTGCAAAATTTTATTCTTTATCGAATGAAAAAGCAATTTCATCGTGATCCGGCGTGACTTGATGGAATGACGCCAATTTTATTCAGATTCGCTGTATTCGCGATTTGCTCGCGAATAATCGTTAAAGACTGTAGTGCCGACGCGCCATGCAAAAAGACGGGCGCAAACGAGCGCGTTCAGTGTTCTGCAGGCCATGCGCATTTGGTCAGGTTTCCGCCCGAAACCAAAAAAATCGAGTTTCGCCATTTCTTCCCGTTGCTGCAGAGGGACATTCAAGACGCTGGTAATGCCGGATATGTCTATTATTTCTCTACACGTCAGTGTCAAAACGACGCGAGTAGGCTAACGTATTGTTGAATCGCAGAGAAAAGTATCATGTTAGTCATATTTTACGAGTAAAATGACGTGCAAGACATGATGCGCTGGGATACTGACTGATTTATTTTTCACGCCCCCGAAAGTTCACATTTGTGAATAAGGATAGGCGAGTAGAACCGAACAAATGTCGTATCTGCCAACAAACCAATATCGAAATTGCGAGTTTTCGAGTTTTTGCACACCAACTCGCCGAGATCTCTACTAGATGTCTCCAAAACATAAGCGCTTTTACCGCGCTTGGCCGCTGATTCATTTGAGATAACTCTCGCGTTGATACGTTGGGCCCTTGTCGCGTACGCTACTAGAATGGATAAAACATTACCCTCATTTTGCTGGGTGCGCCCTCCGGATCTTGTTCATCGAATCCTATATTTGAGCTAGAGAGTGTTGAACACAAAAAGCCGACGATGTCAAGTTTTTTCAGGGATCGGATTACTCCGTCCTGAGAAAATCCATTTTGCGTTAATTCAGGGCCAAATCAGGATCAAAAAGATCCCTTAAGGCTGACTCGCCAAAAACTCGAAGCGATGTCTTCACACCACAAGCGCTTTTACCGCGTTTGGCCGCTGGTTCATTTGAGGCGACTCACGCGTCGAGGCGCTCAGCCGTTGCCGCAGTACGTGACCAAATAGTGCCGGTCTTACCCCCTTTACGCCTATGAAACTGGCGCTTCATCAGAAACTTGCTCATCTGGTACCAAATTTGGACCAGTTGATGGTAGACCCAATTCTCTAACGGCGTTAATATTTTTCACGAATCGGATCGCTCAGTCCCGAGAAATGTCGGGATTCGTGTTTGCTAGTGAAACACCGGTGTTAAACAATATTTAAGCGTTCCTCCCGAAGAGCCTGGCCGTAGGGCTCCAAATCTGTACCAGTGGATAGTCGACTCACAACTTCGATGGTTCCGAGTTTTTTCATTTTTTATAAATTCAGGGCCAAAACAGGATCAAAACGATCCCTGAAGGCTAACTCGCCGAGAACTCGACGCGGTGTTCTCAAAACACAAGCGCTTTCACCGCCTTTGGCTGCTGATTCGCTTGAGGTGATTTACGCGTCTAGGTGTTCAACCGTTGCCGCGGTACGAGACAAAATGCCGCTGATCTTTTCCCCGTTACGCCTATGGAACTGGCGCTTTATCAGAAGCTTGCTCATCTGGTACCAAATTTGGATCAGTTGTTGGTAGATCCAATTATTCAGCGTTGTTAACATTTTTTTTAAATCGGATCGCTCAGTCGCGAGAAAGCCCGAGATTCGCGTTTGCAAGTGAAAATCCAGCGCCAAATAATATTTTACGCGCTACTCCCGATGAGCCTGACTATATGGCTCCAAATTTAAACCAGTGGATATTCGAGTTAAAAACCCGATGATTCCAAGTTTTTTCGCAAATCGGATCACTCAGTCTTGAGAAATCTCGAAATCCGTATTTCATAGTGACAGCGCAGAGCCAAATATCTCATATTTTACGCGTTTTTCGTTTTTCAGGGTAAAATCATACTTGCATGACGAATAAAGACCACGACTTTTTTAATACTTCACAGCTCTTCTTTTCAAAAAAAAAAGGCAAGAGCGTTCAGCCAGTTGGTCGTGATGTACACGATTTTCACGAATTTTCACCAAGTCTACAGTACGCACTATCATATAATATTGACCATCGTAAATCATACACTGATTGCCTCCATAACAGTTCATTAAAACATTTTGTCGCGTCATGTCTTTTTTCAACTTGATGTTGAAGACCAGAGATCCGTTGAGTCGTTGTGCAGATGAATCCAAAATATAGACATTTTCACAAATTCAGCAATGGCTCTCGAAATATTTCGTGGACCGGGATGCAACTGGTACCATTTAAAAGAGACACGCTCGGACGTCATTTCCAGAATGTCTGTTTCCCCGATGCGCGACCTTTGTACGCTTGCAAAATCCGATCAACCATTTGATTTAATTTTAAACTCCATTTTCTTGACAGCAAAAAGAAGGACCCATGCCACTTTTTACGTGTCGTAAGCACCTGTTGAATATCTATCGAATGAGACCAGTTTCACCGATGGATGCCCAAAACTTGCAGAGATATGACCCCAAAGTGACCCCTGAAATTTTCAAAAGTGGTTGTAGCGCTTTGGGGGCTTATGTTGCGAATTTTGCGTTCAATGCAATGCGGCTATTGTATTTTTGAGCGGGATAAACCAAACAGGTGGCGAGATGAATGCAAAATGGATCAAACTTGGCGCTTTTGAAATTTGTGGGCTCCAAAACAAAATCGGGCGCATCCATCCTCCCGCGCACTACTTGTAGTTCATGCAGAGACGCATTTTTTATCGCAGGCCGGGAGGCTGTAAAAAAATTTCTGGAGGCACAACAGGCCATCAAAGTCTTAAAACACCCATTGGCATTTTCTAGAGGATATGCGTTCTTTTTTTTCAGCGTAGCACGCTTTTGCAGGCATTGAAAAAAAATACGTCAGGTTCTTCATTAATGCTGTCTACGCTACATTGTGTTTAAAAATGCACGGATCATGCACTTTTTTTCAATACTGTATGATACAATATCATAAGGATCCCAGAATCAAGAAAATCGTGTTTTGTGCATTTTCTCGGTCGCTTTTTCTGATAATTGTTGCCTTTTTTTTTTTAAAAAAAAAATATGATAGCACAAATTTCATGCTTGAATTATTACAGCATGAAAACGTATCATATTTTGTTCCAAACGGCAAAAAGAATCAGAAATTTGGTTTTCCACAGCTTCAAAATATGATATGATCATATTTATTTTAGGCGTCCATGAGAGTATTCAGTGGCGGTATGTCCAGCGACAGTCCTTTGTCACGCCTAATTTCATGAATAATATTGTTGGCTGATGATTGGGCATTACAATAAAAATTAAAAAAATCAAGAACGTAAGTGATTTGCACTTTTTTGGGATTATCATCATGGTGCGCTACCTGTGGTACCGGCTGTCGTAGGGTCGCCGTCAACATCAATCCAATGGTCAAAAGTGGACTGAATTGCATAATGATATTTTGTCTCGTCTTTCAGTGCACGGACAAGGGAATAAAACCTCGAGGATGGCACATATGCGGTTACCATGCTCTTTTTGCACTGGTTCTCAAAGGATCGAGTACTGGAGAGCCTTGCGCGATGACATGACAGAGCATGGAGCACGCAAGCGACGACATCATTGTGGCACGTCACTTCCACAAGGAGAACAGACTCTTGGATAGCTGGTTTTGCCAGCAACATGGACGCAAACATCGCACGCCGGCACGCTGGGATGACTTGCCCACTGCCACGGTGGATGGCATCCGCATTCATCGTCATGTCCATGATTTTAAATCGGCAACCGCGAACCTGCTCCTCGGCCAATGGCCCTTCCATTGTGCCCCAAACAAAGGCCGATTGGCAGGCGTCCTTGATCTCGTTCATGTACTGAACTTGCGTTGTGTTATCTGTCATCTATCATATTGTTTTAATAAAATGCAAGTCAACAAAAAAATGCGGCCGCGCTTTTTTTTTTTTTTTTTTTTTTTTTTTGAAATTTCTCCAGAGCGAGGGCCAAAGCACCAGATGCGCCGTGCCTCCTTTGCATCCCATCCACAAGTGTCGATCATGAGCTTTGTGTTTTCTTTCCAATTGACGTAAGGGTCCAAGTCGCCGCGTTCCATGATTGTGAGCAGATCTTTGTCCAGCGGCTCAGCACGCATAAACAACCGCATGCGTCTGTTTGGTGATCTTGCTAATGCTGTTTTAGATGATTTTTCCGAGATCGTCTCACGGTAGATGGCCGATGTCGCGGTCCTTGTCAAGGCGGGCACACGCGTTTTCAAGATTTTAAAGCAGCGGTCCAAGGATTCGGTCGTTGCCCCGGCCACAGAATGCATTCCGCTTGGCACATCCCTTTCATCGGCTTGTACGTCGGGGTCAATCTGCGATAGATAGCGGAGCGCGTCAAGAAGCTTGGGCAGATCCTGCGGATCAGGGACATCCGTGTAAAATTGCATTGTTGGCCGCACGGATGGTGTGATGTCCTTGAAAGGCTGCGCGTTCTTGAAGCCTGAGGCGGTAATGGTGGTTGTACAGACAAATGTGCTCTCTATGCCGACAAGGCCAATGATGTTTCCCGCGGGGCAGCTGTCAATTTCCCGTACACCGCTGTTTATGACTTGAAAAATCTTTGTGACCTGCTTCTTGGCGCTGTTGTATGATCCGCGGCGCCGATAAACATGTGCATTGGCCGCTGTAACATACAATTCGTCGCCGACGCGCACGGATCCCGAGAAAACGCGTGCAAGTGCAAACAATGGATCGTCCTTGGCTGATGACACGAGTCGGACAATGTGGATCATCAGGGGCCCTTGTGGATCGCATTGCAGGAGGGCGTCAGAACACACGTCGTCGGTCACCGATGCAGTGTTTGCCTTGCGACGCGCATTGGTTGCAGCCACTAATGGATGCATCATGGGCATGCGCGCCATCTGCGACTTTACAGGGGAAGGCAGGTGCAGGCACGCAGCACCGAGAAGCGCATTGGAGCCGGGCATGAACGCGCGCAAGACTGTGTGCAATAATTCATGCCCATCAAGGGCGCGTTCTTCGTCAGACAATGTGATCTCCAGCTTGGGCATCGTTTCAGCAAAAAATTTGTTCTTGCTGCCATTGAGAATCAGGTCGCTGATCTTGTAAATGGAATGCAGAACGAGCTTGCAAAAGCCACGAGACAATGAACTATTCTCGGTGTCGCTGCTTCTTTTCTGCCATTTTCTTGTGTCTACACAGTAAAATCGGTCACCCCACATGCATTTTAGCAGCTTAGTTTCCGGCACGCCCATTCGAGCACTATAGATGCGTGCAAATTGATGCAAAGTAAACGCCCAGCCGTGCCTTGTGGAGCCAAACACAACATTTCCGGACCGGGGATCCAGTTTGGCGTCCTCTGATGATCCCAGCGATGCCATGGACAAGGAATTGTTTACTTGATCCATGGTGCCAACCATAAGCTACAAATAAAACAGACATTCAATCAGAAAAAAAAAAACACAAAAAAAAAATACAATTGTACCTGGTAGACCTGCTCCAAGGTCTTTCCAGCCTGCATGGCCTCAAAAAGTCCATCAATCATTAGCACAGCCTGATGATGCTCTCTTTTTGCTTGCTGCAAAAGATGGCCAAGGTGCTCTGACACGGGTTCCGTGCAATTAACAATGACCAAGACGCCATCTGTGATGCGCAGCGCTCCCTGGATGTGTGCGAGGCGGTCCATATTACTCGGAGTGTCCATCATGTTGATCAAGAACGTGTTTCCACGACTGCCTTGCTTTTCCATGGCTGCAATGTCTTCAGGATGGATCAGCGTGTGACGCATAGGATGAATTGAGCACAGGATGCTTTCGCCGCGACCTTGAATCTGATCCAGTGGGGGCAGTACGCCTGCCGCAGCCACCAGGGACCGGATCACTTGCTTTTTGGACTGATCATCAAGGCCAATGATTGAGACATTGCGCATGTTGCTCTGGTTGTACTGATGGACATCAAAAAAAAAAAAAAAAGAGGGGGGGATGGGAAGGGAAGGCCCGTGAGATGCCGCAGTCCACGCGTACTGTGGGACTTGCTACGATGCCTCAATGGCACTCACCATCATTCCGCGAATGTTTTCGGCGGTCCAAGGCTGAAATGTGACGCATTGAAATGAAATGAAATGAGGACCGGGTATTCTGCTTTATTTTTGATTTTCATGGTTTTTTTCCATTGATTTACGCACCTCTTTGATGCGTCAATCGAGTGAGTACCCAAGAGTGCAATAGAAGCAGTGGTGAGTCGTCTCATTTTTTTGCACCAAGATTGTATAGATTCGAGCATTTCCGCCTTTGTGCATGGTCAAATTTACCCATTTTCATGTTTTTGCAGTGCCAATCGACGCCGCAATCAAGTATAGACAAGAAAAAGTGAAAAGAACAGGAGTCAAAAGGCCAAAAAAAAAAAAAAAAGAAAAGAAAAAAAAAAGGCGAAGATTTGTCCGGGAAATGTTGTGGCACCTAGACACTTGGGGCTCACGTAGCCACAATTGATTTTAAAATTCAGGCACCTCTTCCTTCCTAATGAGGCTTGCCCGCCTGCAGCGTGGCCAAGTGCTTGCAAGTGACGCGTGTGCTCATTTCTTGCCATTGCAACGATTTTTGCAGGAAAAAATGCAACGAGTGGCATTCAAATTCATTGTGCAGAACAAGGAACCTATTATCGATAGAAAAAATGGGCTGTTTTGACTCTTTTTAGTCAAAAATGCACGCGGATTTTTGTCTTTTCGGCCATTTTGGTCATTTGCTGGGCAACAACACCACCAATTGATGCTTGGTACCTCTCAAATGAATCAGCAAGAACATGGCGGTACAGGTCAATTGTCTCTCAAGCCAACCTCTTAGTGATCCTGCACACTTTGTCCTCAAAATTGTATTTAATCGAGAGGCACAAAGTGAAATCGGGGATGCCACTAGCCGGTTGCCGACAAAATGTTGATGTGGATGAAGCCTTGTGCCATAGTGTCCACCTTTGCAAAGTTGGGCTCCATAGGGACAATTTGAATGGGAATTGCTTTAACAATTATCATTTTTAGGAGAAATGATAATGTCAGCTCACCAACGAGACACCGCAACGGCCCGAATGCATCCTATCGTAAATCGGTGCGCTGGAAATCTGATCGGGACGTGACGCGCAAACATGTCACTCATCATTGGAGCTCGCCATCAGCAAATCAAAATTTAGTCATGGCGAGCGTCCAAAACCAAAATCGAAAATTGGGTTCCCAAAATTGCGCCAAACTCGCACACAATATGAAGGACATGAAGAAACCAGGAAAAACGACAAAACCGAGATCGGTCCAATTGCTCGTTAGCGAGCAATCTGCGATTTTGGATTAAATTTCAACAACAAATTGTACTGGAAAACGCGCTGATAATGCTGCGCAGACGCGTCCAAAAGCAAGAGGAACACCAGGTGCATTTATTTGAAAAGGAACAGACGCGTGTCACTCGACACTTGACGCGGGTTTTCACGCGTCGAAAATTGTCTATGAATTTAAAACCGCGTCAAACATGGCCAAAACTGTCACTTTTTCAGAGATCATCGATGCCACCATGCGCAGTGCGTTATACTCTTGCTGATGGTGCGTATCATACAAAAAAAATCTTGCTGATGGTTTGTGTTTTATATTTTAGTAAAGATAGCCTTGTAGCGAAAAACTGTGACAAATTGCATTTTACGCGACCACCAGTCAATGGACCTCCAGGTTTTAATGCTTTTTACCCGTAAATTAAATGGGCCCTTAGCCATGTGGTGGGATTGGCGTGACGATCTGACGACAAAAATTTCACCATGTTGCTCTGGTTGTCCTGATGGAGAACCAAAAAATGGAGAGGAGGAGAAGCCCGGTAAGATGCCTCAATGGCATTCACCCTCTTCCACGAATGATTTCGGCAGTCCAAGGTTGAAATGTGACGCATTGGAATGAAATGTGGACGGGGATTCACGGATTCTGCTTATTTTCGATTTTCATATTTTTTTTTTCATTGTTTCACGCACCTCTTAGATGCGTCGATGGAATACCAAAAGTGCAGTTGAAGCAGCGGTGAGTCATCTCATTTTTTGCACCCGTATTGCATAGATTCGTGATGCCGGTCTTTGCACACGGTCAAATTTATAATTGATACCCATTTTCATATCTTGCTACAGTACGTATGCCAATCGACGCTGAAGTCAAGTAAATGCAAGAAAGAGTGAAAATAACAGGCGTTAGAAGGCAAAAAGAAAAAATGAAGCCAGAAACTTTTGTGGCATCTAGACACCTGGGGTTCACATAGGCGCAATTTTGTAGGCAGCAGCTGAGCTGCTTGCATTAATGGATTCAGGCACGGCTGAACACAGAGCAAGATGCGCCAAAACAAGATTCATTTAAAAAGGCGCCGCGTGTGGCAAAGCCAACCCCTTTTCTTCCACGTTTTTTTTTTTTTTTTTATCATTTTGTCGCTTTTTTATCTTTTGCTCGCGCATTCCCATGGCCAACTACGAGGTGATTGACGACGACTTTCAAGAAGAGGCCATGGTGGTCCCCTTGGTACGGCCGGGCATGGGCAAGTCGCGCGCCAAACTGGCTCGGCGGTGCCCGGCTTGCAATCAGTTTTGGACAAATAGCGGCTCGCATCGCATTGTCTCGCTCAAGTGCAGCCACACCTTTGGCGAAAGGCAAGCAGCACATTGTTTGACACTACAAGCACATCAAAGCACACCGTGCTGACGTTTCTTTATGATTAAGATGTGTTAAGGAAGGGCTCAAGGGCAAGGCAGCACGTGGTCAATGCTTTATTTGCGGGTAACGCTTGATTAGCTCCGCGCATGATGGCTGCCCTGACGCACCTCTCTCTCTTTTTTTTTCTGCTACCACAGCGACTCGTACAGAAAAGCAGATATTCGACCGATTTGGCCATCCAAGGTGTTCCAGGAGGACAGCGCGATTGTCAACACGCTCAGGGACAAGCTGCGCACGCTGACGGAACAGAACATCTCAAAAGAAAAGGAACTTATCCAGGCGCGTCACGACTACGAGGCACTCAAGGAGAAATTGAAGCAAATCACAGATCCATTGGTAGAGAAAAATACGGCTCTTGTTGGGCACGAGGCATCCCAGGAGCGTCTTCGACAATATCGCTGCTGCGCCAACCATGTGTTTGCCGAGGAGGTATGAATTGGACCAAAGTGACCAGCAAGGACGATGAATTTCATCTCTTTTTTTTAGCGCAATATGGTGCGTGTGATGACGGCTATGCCAGCGCACGATATGGTGGTGGTGAGCAAGAAGCTGGGGCTCGAGGATTTCGGCTTGGTCAAGTGCAGACCATATGATGCTGGCGTCCAGGAGACAATTCGGTGCCACACCAAGCTGATTCGCGATGTCAGGACCTCGGAGCGTATTGCTGACAATGGTGCCGGCACGGTGCTCTCGACAGGATTGGACAAGACATTGCAACTGATCTCAACAGCCAACAATTGCGTGCTGATCAGGTAAAAATGCGTGAAAGTGGAATAAAATTGCCTTTTGCTCATCTTTTCTGCAGATATCCCCTGCCTTCTCAAGGATGGTCATGCGAATTTGACCAGGCAGACCCCTCCATCCTGTATTGCGGACTTGCCGACAGCACTATTCAAGTGTACGACATTCGCAACACGCGCCATTCCGTCGACGAGCTCAAATCGCCTCTTGTCAAGAGTATGCCCATGCACTCGTTGATCTCTTGCCCCGCCAAATCGCCCACGACCAAGTCTCTTTATTGCGCCAACATGCAACACACCTATCGATGGGATTGGGGCATGGATGAGCCCAAAGTGCCGACCGCTCTCTCTGTACAAAAAGAGGGTAAGATTCTGCTCAATGAGGGCCGCGTCATGAGGGCACACTCATCCATCTCTGCGCCCCCTTTTTTTATTTATTTTACAAACAGGCTATCAGCCCTTCTCCTTGGCCTACGACACTGAGCAGGATCTATTGATGGTGTCGGGTCGACACAAAGGCAAGACATTGTACTCAATTGCGACGCGCGGCGACGTACCCGGCGCAGAAGTCATCCGTGGCGAGTACGAGAGCGCGCACTTTCAGCAGACCATGGTGCGCGCTGACATCCAAGGCGGCACCGCTTGCATTGTCGACAAGAACAGCATGGTAAATTGGAAAATAAAAGAAAAAAGAGACCCATTATTCATCCTCCCCTCTTTTTTCCAGGTGCGCGTGTGGCGCGACAACGAGGTGCAACACACGTTGGAGTTGGACCGAAAACTGGACGTGCTGGACCTGAAATTCACGCGCATGCAAGATCGACGGCTACTTTTGGCACTCATGGACAACAGGCTGCAGGTGTTTGAGGCACCCGACGACCAATGAGCATGTGTGGCGCGGTGCTGATTAAGCACGCGCGCTCTCGGCCCCTTTATCACGTGGCCGCGACTCTAGAAATCAACACGCGATCTGTGGGAAGGTAAGAATTGGGCAAAAATATAAAAGGATGCCGATGTCTGACAAGTTTGCATCACTTTTTTGCTAGTTTTTCAGCAAAATCCAATGGACTTTCAACCACAAACGACTCTACGCCCTGAATTTACACACATTGTGATGCCCGGCATCTCGGCCAAGACAACAGAAAAGGTGGCGCAGCTTTTGGAACGGAATCACCGCGAGCACCACATCTTTTTCAACGACATTGGCTTTACAAAGTAAGTTTTTGTGAGCGTCATCGGCAATTGACCGCGATCTGATCTTTTTTTTTTTTTTTTTTTTTTTTTTTT
>KV441880.1:657349-678357 GCA_001650995.1 Gongronella sp. w5
ATCTTGTTCATCACCTGCTTGTCGCGTATGCATTTGGATCGGATGAGGTTGCACTTGAAGCCATCTTTGACCAGCATGCTGCTCACCAGCGCCCCATGCCTCCTGCACTTGATCCACCCGTCACGCACGCCAATTTCGAGGACCATTTGAACAACCGTGACGCGTATACCAGCTACCTCGCATTTTTCACAAAGGAAATCGATGCCCACGGCGTCCTGGACACCATTCGCACATGGGTCTTTACGGGGTCTATGCTCGCACACGTTGTAGGTGGTGCGTTCCACCCTCTCATCCATATTGGCTATGGCGTCGAATTCTCGCTCCCCGAAATTGTTGCCGAGGGTAAAAAAAAAAAAAAAAGTGTGTTTTAGGATGGCGCATTGGCTCATCACCTTTATTATCATAAAAGGTCTTGCTATGGCGGCGTGCGCGACGAATTCGCTCGAGAATTACATACCACGATGGCCAGGGATCGATATCAAGGAATTGCTGCCGCTGCCCCTGGCGCAACGTACAATCGAGCATGGATCTGCGCAAGACCTGGCTGTAGATCGCGACGCGCTTCTGCCTGTTATAGAAGCCATTCGCATGGATGCGGTGTTTGACTTTGTGGACGCCGAGCAAGGTACGCGGTCAGTCAAATTGCGCGCGCTGGGAGCCAATTCGCGTGCGATGCGAGCATTGCTTTCTTATTTGGGGCCGTGGCAGACAGAAAAGCCGTGGATGACACGCGACAACGTCAATTCACGCTACAAGGAGCTGTACACCGCGTGCGTTCTCGCTTATGGCGCTTCTGGCTTTGACAATGACACGAAAGCGGCCTACGACGCGTCTGTGCCGCCGGCAATTCAATTTTTTATTATGCATGGGCTCACATCTTCGTATTTTGTGCACATCCTCATCCCGCATCTCGCCATTCACGAGGCTGCAGCGCTCATCCAAGCTCATGCCCTCATGCTCCTTGGCCATTACATTGCGGCAGGCCGCCCGGCCATCCAAGTGGATCGATTGATGCAATACGCGTCGCGTCGCACCCTCTCGTCGTCATCCGCGCCCATTGCTCAGGACTGGGCCACCTTGTTCAAGGATGCGCTCGCACCAATCGACAATGAGCACCTGCCCAAGACCATCCGCGCCCTTGCTCTTGGCCAGCTCTTGTATGGGCAAGAAACAGATGGCCTTGAAGACGCGTGTTACAAGGCAGCGCTCGCGACCCTCGATGCCCACGGAAAATGGTCTTTTTAACCCTTCCCTCTCCAAAGAAATAAAAAAGAGCGAGTTCAGCACAATTGAAGGATGAAAAAAAGTGGTCTGCTGAAGCCAATGTTCAAAAAAAAAAAAAAAGGGAAATGGGCGTGTCAAAGGGCATCTCTTATACGCCAAAATTGTGAAATTGGACGCGTGGCATTTTGCTGTTCAATTTGGATCATTTATTCGCGCGTCAGGCATGTTGTTCGCCTCCATTTTTGATTTTTTTCCCTCTTCGCGCATATTCTACCTGGCAGACTTTTTCCCTTTTACCACTCAAACGATCCATCGCCACGCGCTCTCGAATCGTGACAGAATCGTTTCACAATACGAAATCATGATACTCATTCGAAAGCATTTTTCATTTGTTTAAAGTAAAATAAAATGAATTGATGAAGGGCGAATTGATACTGCGTTATGACACAACGACCATGGCCATGCCCAGCCGCGTCATACGTATGCCATGGTACCGTAGTACACAGATCAACCTCGCATCCCAGTAAAAGCGCCGCTAAAGGTCGCAGAAAGCACTAGTCAGAGTCCTTGGAGGCAAATTTAGCTTTATAGACTCCAACAAGCGGATTTAATCTATAAAGCGATCCCACCATTTGCAGGCCCTTCATCTTCAACGACTTCAAAATACAGCTGGACAACAGATTGGCACTCAACCCAGCATGCGACCTGCTGTTTCTACTGTGTCATAATCAGCTCCCTCCCGCTGTGAGCAGCATGCCTTCGGGCTTAAAAGCATGTGCCCAAGCCAAAAGACGACCAAATTGAGGCGTCGTCTTGAGGGGTGTTTCGAGGTCGGGTCAGAGAATATTGGAGAAAAAAAGAAAGAAGAAAAAG
Organism: Gongronella sp. w5; assembly: GCA_001650995.1. NCBI lineage: Eukaryota > Fungi > Mucoromycota > Mucoromycetes > Mucorales > Cunninghamellaceae > Gongronella > Gongronella sp. w5. The sequence continues at coordinate 659,447 of KV441880.1, forward strand.
TAAAATAGGACCCCTTTATGAAAAACGACCCATTTTTTTTGGTCAGCTGACCGCCGCTAACTTTATTCTCACTGGCATTTTCCATTGCTCCAACTTGAAGGGACCGCTCTTTTCTTTACTTTCAAGTCACTTTTGTTAGAAAAGTCGACTTTTGCCGTCATGCAGGCACTCGAACGAGGAAAATCGGCTTTGTAGAATGCAAAAAAAGTCAAAATAGAGAGCGGAAGGGGCCCCGCTTTTTTTGTCCCCCCTTTTTTTTGACAAGGAGGGCGGCGCTTTTTTGCATTGATTGTGTCACCATCATGCTGTGTGGTCTTCCCTCCCCCCCATTCACGCCGCAGCTTTTTTTTTTTTTTGGACGGCTTCGTTCAGGATGATATCCGAACCTGGCGACACAAGTCACTTGCATCCCCCTTTCTCTTTTTACGCCGATTTTCCTCGTTCGAGAGCCTATGTGACAGCAAAAGTTGACTTTTTTAATAAAAGTGACGTGAAATTGAAAACAAGAGCTGCTCCCTTCAAGTTGGAGCAATGGGAAATGTCTGTGAGAACAAGGTTTGCGGCCATCAGCGGACCAAAAAATGGGTCATTTATTTATGAAAGAGTGAGAGGGCCGTCTGCCCCTTTTTTTCCTTGCTTTCTTTTTTTTTTTTTTTTTTTTTTTTTTTTTTTTTTTTTTTTTACTTTCAAAATGAATCCCATGTCGCCTTCCTCTTCTGCCGCCATCGCCCCAGCGGGCTCGCCGTCGCTGCCACCGATATCCAACGCGTCTGAATCCACCGTCTTTGCCGTAAAATCGATCTGCATCCAGACTAGATGCGACAACACGTCTATTAATATTTGTCTTTTTTTTTTTTTTTGGCTTTTACAGGATCCAATTGAGCAAGATTGGTTGCGAATCTCCTAGGCACTCAATCTCTTGGAAGGAAAGCATCCTCACTGGTAAGTTATACTCACTGCACACCAACTCCGTGTACAACAATACACGAATTCACTCTGTTCATCAAATTTTCGTCCTTTTATGCTGTTGTTTTAGTCTCGAGCGCTTTGGCATCTTTCAGATTGGTCGAGATTTGACGCCACCTGCGGTCTCACAGCTGAGCCGCCTGCCGCCTACTTTGACCACGCAATTGATCCCTGGCCACAATCAATTTTCGAAAATTACGTGCGCGAGGTGATGGGCTCACCTGATTATGTAATGTTCATCAACTCATTCATTCGTTATTTATCCCTTAGCATACGTTTTAATTTTTTTTTGTTTTTTTTTTTTTGTATCATTCATCAGGGCACGAGCCACATTGCATTTGCCATCGTGAACTCAATGGCAGCGCTGAGCAATGGTTTCCCCGAGGGTGCCTTTTACTTCGTCGAGTCCGCGTTGCAGACATTGTAAGTTTTTTCTTACTGTATTTGTTGGCACATTTTTTTCACGACTGACCTGACTGATTTGATTCTAGCTCCCGGGCAATGCATCTCCGCGACGACCCGGTCAGCCTGAAAACGTCTAAAATGGCCTGTTGCGACCTTGCTTTGTGGCCTCTGCTGCTGGCGGTTTGCCGCGCCATTAATGGCGGCGATGCTGCTCCCGGCGCTTGCACGATGCTCCACGGCAAATACGAGCTCTTGGCTGCCACCAACTCTCCGGACGACAAGTACCTCGCTGACGCTGCGTTCTTGCCGAGGTGAGCGGCCAGGAATTTGAAGTTCTGATTTTGGAGGCGTCGGGTGGCACCCTGGGCAAGCAAGACACTGATCGCGATGCCTATGACCTTGCCAAGGGCGCGTACGGCTGCCATGCCCTGATCAAAGAGATGCTGCGCGCGTTCCCAATGGCTGATCCTTGCCTTCTGAGCGAGGTCCGTGCGCTGTTTGTGCACACGAGTTTGCGCGGTAAGTTTTAATCAACAATTTGAATTTTTTTTTTTTACTTATTTTTGCTTTTTTTTGTAATTGATGATGATGAGTAGACCACAAAATTCGCCTTTGGCAGGTGTCACCCTCTTCCAATGGCAGCTTGCTCTATTACGAGCTCGTCGCAACGACCACGGTGGACTTTCTTTCCACAGAGTCCGACAAAACGCTGGAACTTTTAAAGTTTTTGTGGACCATCAAGGTACAAAAAATTCATTGCGCTCCTGATGACCTTGTCATGTTGCGTTTATTCATCTTACACTTTTGCATCTTTATTAATTAGATATCCGCCGAGCGTTCCATCCGCGCTATTGCAGCTCTCCGTGCTTCTCACAACGCGCGAGCTTTGCTGGAAAAGCACGCCCAGGACACGCCTCTTGCCCTGCTACTCCAGCCGCAGCCATTGAAGCCATAGCGGTCGCAAGGCATGGCGGGTTTCTGCGTGGTCGCCGCCCTCACCACCGTCGTACTTTTCTTGCGTTCTTGCGTTCTTCCCGTTTTACCCGCCTCCTCCTCTTTTTTCCTTTTCCTTTTTTCTCTTCCCTTCAAAATAAAAAATGCATAGGACATGCTCGTTGATATCATACATTATTCTGTATCATACATCAGTAAAAATTCTTCATTGAAGCCGTGATTGCTTCTAGCTACTGTATGAAATCAAGTGCCCACCCAGCCTTGAAGGATTCTGGGTTTGCGCGTGCTCAATCTGATTTGCATCCAGACAATTTTGCTTTGCGTGCTGAAACATGGTTTTTTTTTCGCGCTTTGTTGGACAAAACCGGTATAATTGAATCGATCATGGTCATTATACGATTGTTTTCTTTTTTCGTATGGATTACCAGCAATCAGACAGAGCGGATGGAAGCCATTTTCTTAAGATCAATACCGCATTTTGGCAAAAAAAAAAAAAAAAAAAAGGGGCTATCAACAAACGGGGGCTCAGTGCATCCATCGGTGCTCTTTTTGGGGCACTGGTTTGCCATTGGTTGCCCGAATTACGCCTGTATCATAGGACACGCGCTGAATTGCAATTGCGAAATAATTTTTTCTTGTAAAACTTCAGATTGCATGGAACACGAGCGTAAGACGCGTCGCAAAAGGCCATGGATCAGATGGCATCCTCAAGAGACTGCGTCTGTTCCTTGACAATGTCGATTTCGTGCACACAAGACCAATTGATCTAGGATCAGAGCGTGCTTAGCCGCAAATCCGGCGAAATTTGCCAACGTGTGGCTGCCAAGTAAGGTCTGTGCGAGGCTGAATGCCACGATACATGAAAGGAAATGTGATTGAGGACTGCAAGTGGGAAAAAAAAAGATACGGGAGACGTATGGCCAACAGGAAAACAAAAGGAGAAAAAAAAAGTTCCCAATTTTGCGAGAGATCATGGCTGTGCTTGTTACAGCATGCAAAGGCGCGCCCAATCGGTATGCGAGAGCGCGCCGCCACGGAACACGCCCCTGTCCCAATGGCGGCGTCTCGCGTGACACAAGACGTGTGTGCTTGGCGGCACCGGGCGATCACATCACACAAATAGGCATAAAAAGCCGAATAGAGAAACGTGTACTTGACCCGACATTCCAGATCTTTGAAGAAAGGGCCTCTGTGTGACGAGCCCAAGGTGAGAAAAAAAAAAAGTGTCAAAAGAAGCCGAAAGGAGGCGCGGCCAAAGCTGGAAAAGGCTCAAACGCGCTTCGCCACGATTGGGAGCCAGCCATTGGTCAGCAGCGCGGTGATTGGACAATGGCCAGCTGCGGGCCCTCACGTAAGAAACATTGACATTTACCATTGGCCAGAAAAAAGTTGGCATGAAAACAGCTATAAAATAGGACCCGTTTCTACGCTTTCACACGTTTCTTTTTTTTCTCAACTTGCATTATCATTTGAAACGATGTCTTTTCTCCCCAAAGCTCCTCTGCGTCCCGAATTTGTGAACTTGGTGCTGCCCGGCATCACGGCGCGCTCGACGACAACGGCCAAGGCCCTGCTCGAGAAGAACAACCGCAACCACCATATCTTTTTCAATGAAGAAAAATTCCACAAGTAAATGCGGTGATGAAAAAAAATGGCGTGTGTGAGAGAGGTGTAAAAAAAAAAAAAAAAAAAAAGGGGCGCAGGGGGCTTTTTTTTTCCAACACCCCATTGTCACACACCCGTAAGGGGGTCGGACTTGGGTCTGATCACGTCATGGATCAAGAAATCGTCCATTTTTCTCACACAAATTTCTTTTTAGCCACATGTCTCACCACATCCTCGCAGCCTATGCGCTTGGCGCGGATGAAAAGCGGTTGGATGCCATCTACGAGCAACACGCCACGTACCAGCGCGCCATTCCGCCCGTGTTGGAGCAGGTGACGCGTGACAATTTCACAAAGCATCTTGACAATGCGGATGCCTACTCCAGCTACCTTCAATTCTTCAATGGCGAGATCAAGGAGCATGGCATCATCAACACGGTGCGCCGGTTCGTCTGGTCGGGCGATATTTTGTCGCGTTTGTTTGGCGGTGCGCTTCATCCCATCATCCACGTGGGCTACGGCGTGGAATTCTCGGTGCCCGGCATGGTGGCCGAAGGTAATTTTGCCCCCTCTTTTTTTTTTTTTTCTTTTGGTTTACACGCTTTTTGCTTTTTTTTCAACACGCTCATCCTCCTCTTTTTTTTTAGGTCTTGCAATGGCGGCATGCTCTTCCAATTTGCTTGATCCGTTGATCCCCAAGCACCCCGAGCTCTCGGAGACGCTGCGTGCGTTGCCTGCGGAGCCATTGGCGGTGCGCACGGAGAGCGATGCGCCTACGGGCGAAAATATTCTCGTGTCCATTGTGAACGAGATCAACACCGATGCCTTCTTCGATCCTGTGGTCAAGGGTGACGAGGCGAACAGGACGGCGGTACTGTGCCACTCCAAGGAGGCATTGGAGAAGCTGCAGGGCTATTTGACGCGCTGGAAGCAAGAAAAGACGTGGGTGACGCGCGAGGACCACCAAGCGCGTGTCAAGGAGCTGATCCAGGCGTGCGTGCTTGCGTATGGCGCGACCGGCTTTACGAGCAAGGACCCCGAGGTGCTTCCGAATCTTGATTTCTTCCTGATGCACGCCATGACCAGTGTGTACTTTATCCACGTGCTCGTGCCTCATCTGCACCCCGAAGAGGCTAATGGTCTGATCCAGACGCACGCACTCATGTGCCTGGCCTACTATACCGCGTTCGGACGACCCAAGGTGCGCGTCGATCGCCTGCTCAACTACAAATCCGCCACTTTTGCCAATGACGAGCCCAATGACTGGGCGCATGTGTTCAAGGTGGCCGTGCAAGGCGATGACGAACACGTCATCAAGGCCGTGCGCTCGCTTGCTCTTGCGCAATTGCTCTATGGCCACGGCGAAGATGATCTCGGTCAAGTTTACATCAAGGCCGCACAGGCCACCATTGATGTCCAAGGCAACTGGTCCCGTGGCATTGGCTTCCTTGAGTTTGAAGAGTAAAACTGATTTTTTTCCAACACCCCCCCCACAATCCCCCCAATTGTCTTACCACCAAGTCAAATAAAAAAAAGATCCATTTACCCCCCCCCTCTCCCCCGGTCCATCCGAGTCAATTGGCCATAAAACGGGCATAAAAATACATTTTCTCAACAAAAAAAAAAGCAATTTGTCTAGTACAGGGGGGGAATCACGACACGATGATGGTGCTCGCGGCCCATCCTTCACTGTTTTGTGGATACTGGGCATGTCGCTGAAGGACGTGGCGCGTATTGCTGTCATTGGGAGTCATTGGGTGCTGAGGCTGGCTCGAAGCGGGTGATGAGGATGATGATGCTGCTGGCATGGCTGCGACGCGTAATTTCTGGGTGGTGGGCACGACACGCGGCTGCGACCGCGTGGCAGACACGTGGTGAGCTCGACGCGGCTCGCGTGAGGCGGCATGTGGCGTGTGGTGTTGAATTTGTTGGGATTGTGGCTGTGTTTGGCCAACGGTGGTCGTAGCCGTGGACACATCAATGTTCTCGGGGGACAGACCAAGGCGCGGGATGCGGACATACGCGTCTGTGCCAAACCCATCCATGGAGATGATTTGCAACTCGCCTCCCCAATATTCGGCATAGATCCTGCTCAGAATGAGGCCAATTCCCAAGGCCGTGGGCTCCTTGGTGGCCGCCACAGGCTCTTGCTGCTTGATCCGCTGCGCCATGGTGACCGGCATCTTTGGCAAATGCTGCACATCCACATCGTCAAAATCGCCATCATGAGCACGCGCCTGATATGACCAAAGTCGCTCGTATTTTCCAGGGGAAATGCCGCCACCCTGATCAGAAATCCGGAAATAAATGTCGGTGGCACTGCAGCTGATGGTGACTTTGACGGGCGGCATGGCCCCATGGTGCTGGTGGTGCCGGATGGTCGTGTGATAGATGGCATTGTTGAGCAGCTCATACAAAATGTGTTCCAATTGCTCGGGTATATAGGCAAACGCAATGTCATTGTCGTCCATTTTGTCGTAGTTGTGAATGGCCAATTCAATGGGTGGCAGATCTTGCCGTGTGATCAGGGCTTTGGCATGTTCAAAGATGGCGCGCGCGCTGCAGTCGGCATTGAAGATGCCCACCTGCTTGGTCGCATCCCGCTGCTTGCTGTACTTGTGTGTGATCGCGTCCACCATAGCCTTGTCCTTGGGCGACCCATAAAGCGAGCGAGTCAGCGTGACATGCTGCTCGGCAATCAATCGTCTTGAAATCCGTGAACGAAGCATCCGGTTGAGAAACCGATCGAGCGTGTGATCATGCGGCGGCAGCTGATGAAAATGGTGCGCACACTCCGAGATGCCCAGCGCCATCCGTGGCAGCGTCTGTTGCCCATCTTCCAGCAAATCCTCCAAAAATGCACAAAACTTGAGATTGTCGTCCTTGGTCTTGATCTCGGGCGTCTTGCGCAGCGCCTCGAATCCGCCCCAGTACAACCGATATGGCCACTCAATATTGGGATTCGTCCCGATGATAAACGGCAATTGTTGAAAATCACGGATCCGATGCGCAAGACGCACAAGCAGCTCATTGCGCACCCAATTGGCCGATTGGATCAGCCGCTCCGGTGTCATTTGACGCCCAAACAGAATGAATTGACGCAGATTGTTGGCGTGGATCGATTGTTTCAAATAGGGCTCCAACACCTTGTTCTGGTAAAAATGATAGGGCGCGTCCACCTTGGTCGACTCGGGGAGCCGTGCACCCTTGAGAGGCGGCATCGCCGTCCGTGTCGACACACAACGCAACCCTTGCATAGGTCGTAGGCTAAACAGCACAAGGGTCCGATTCATAAGTTAAAAAAGAAAAGAAAAAAGAGCAACAACAGCAGAAAAGAAGAATAAAAAGCAACAGCAAAGGAAAGAAGGAAAGAAGAAAAAAAAGAGGCGAGGGCCCTTTTTGCATGTGCTTTTGTGCACCCACTTGCAACTCAGCTCGCCATGCATTGGCCAATTGCGAGCGTGAGTCACTTGAAATCATGCACGCTCCTCTTTTGCTGTCGTCACGGGTTTTTTTTTCGTCAATTTTTTTGCACAGCTTATCGCATGCCTTATTCCTTTCATAGCCACTCGGGCCAGTATTGCCACCACGGCTATGGCCAGCTCGAGCACGTCGTCCAGCAAGCCATTGAGCGCAAATTCAAGATTTATGGCCTCTCCGAGCATATGCCGCGCTTCGATCTAGCTCATTTGTACCCTGAAGAGCTTGACGTAAAAACTCACTTTTTTTTTTCCTGGATCCCTTGACTTACCCCTCTTTTTTTTATTTTTATTTTTATTTTTGCTTAATTTTGGTGTTGATAGGCCAATTGCACGCCCGACTCGCTCCAGCAACTGTTTGACGCGTATGTGACCGAGGCGCGAAGGCTGCAGGCCAAGTACAAGGACCAGATAGAGCTTGTGGTGGGCAGCGAGCTCGAATTCATTGATCCGTCATATGCCGAAGGGATTGCAGCGCTGCGTGCCAAATACCAGCTGGATTTCGTCGTCGGATCGTTGCATCATGTCGGCGGCATCCCAATCGACTTTTCAAAGGAAGAGTACGCGTGCGCCTTGGACGTTGTCGGCGGCGGCAGCCTCGTTTCACTCTTTGAGGCCTACTTTGACGAGCAATTCGCCATGCTGCACACCGTCAAGCCCACCGTCGTCGGCCATTTCGATCTCATCCGAATCTTTGCCGATCAGGACGACGCGGCAGCCGCCCTCGCTCACCCGTCCGTCGTGCAAAAGATCGACCGCAATATCGACGCCGTCATTGCCTTTGGCGGCCTCTTCGAAATCAATTCGCGCGCATGGAAAAAGGGCCTCGTCGACGCGTATCCCTGCAAGGACATCATTCACGTAAGTGTCGCGCACCTCCCCAAGAGAGAGAGAGAGAGAAACGGGGGTCAATCTCACGCGTTTTTTAAAAATAAACTTAGAAAATCAAGCAAAAGGGTGGCCGCCTCACGCTTTCCGACGACTGCCATGGCCCACAAGACGTTGGTCTGTATTACAACAAGCTGCACGACTATTTGCAGGCAGTCGACCTCTCGTCCATCTGGTACATCTCGCACGACAGCCAAGGCAAACCCGTTTGTCTTGAAAATACAACCATCCTGCACGATCCCTTTTGGAAATCCATCGCATAGACCCCTTCCTTACATCTTGTACAATTAAACATCTTTTGCCTGCTCTTTATTTTATTCATTTGGGGCCATCTGATCAGGAGAAATGTGCCATTTGAGCATTTTTAACGGTCATTCAAGGTGATTTCGCCAAGCAGTGATTGCAAACGACCCGAAACACATTCTATCGTGAAACCGCAAGCGAAAGACCCTGGAGGAACGCGACTGTCAAGCGGTCACGGCTCATAAAAGCGCACAACGCGCAAATCAAGATTTGGCCGCGGCGAGGTTCCCAAATCAAAATTGAAAAACCAGTCTTCCGAATGACGCCAAACTTGCACATAAGATGTGCTGCATAGAGAAACCACGGAAAATGCCAAAAAAGTGCGGGATCGATCTGCTGGTTGACGAGCAATTCATGATTTTAGATAAAACTTCAAGCGCGAATTGCACGGGGAAAACGCGTTCTTAGATCTCTGCCAACGCGTCCACCAGCACGAGAGACGCCAGATGCATGGATTTGATTGGGAACAGAAGCGTGGGCACCCGACGTCTGACGCGGTTTTTCACGCGTCAAAGGTTGCCTATGAAAATGAAACTGCGTCAAACACGCCAAAAACATCAATTTTTCATTAATCACCGATGCCCCCACACGCAGCAAGCCGAGCACTTTTTAATGGTGCGCGTTTCATCGAGACACATGCACTATTCGTCGACTTGGCCTTGACGCGAAAAAAATAGGCAAATTGCATTTTACACAACAACCAGTCGATGGACCCCAGATTTTTATTGCCTTTCTGACGGTGATTGGTGTCCGTCTAAAATGTGGTTGAATGGCCTGGCAATCTAAGGACCTAAATTTCATCGATTTCAATTCCTCGATTGCACCCCTTGGAAAATCATAATTTTCGAAAATGGTGCTTACGCGCTATCTGGTGATCGCAGCGCTTCGGGGGGTAGGCTGATTCAAACGTACGCCTTTATTTACTGGTTCAACGATCAAATAAACTGCCAAGTCGCGCAATTTCACGGACAAAGAGGCCAATGAAAATGAAAAAGCTCTCAATTAATGAGTTTCTTGATAGCCATCTGATGGATTGTCAATTTCACCGTGCAGCAGACGTCTTCCAAGAGCCAGACACATGGAAAGAGATGGATAGCGGGGCGGTTTTATACAAGTTTAGGTTCCAACATGGGGTCCAATCACAGATTTTATGAATTTATCTGGCTGTCGAGCCATTGCTGTTTATTTATTGATAGCAATTAGTACATATATTAAGAACAAGTGTACATGAAATAAGAATGCGGATGATCTAAGATGAGTGAATGAGGTTGGAAGAGGGAGAAAACGCGGATTTAAGCGGAAACCTCGACTTTTTCGCTAAAGCCGGGCTCGGCACCCATCTTGGCGGCGACGGCCGCGTCCGGGACGACGCTGCCTTCGAACAGCAGATCGACCTCGTGCAGCGTCAGCTTTTGTGTCTCGGGCAAGAAGAAAACACCGACAAACAGGATCGAACATGTGCAGCCAAAGAAGAAGTAGCCACCATAGACCTAAAAAGAGGAAGAACCGTTAGGACGACACGCAAATTAAGCACGCAATTGACAAAATGATGGCAAAAAAGACGCCATGCATGCAAATATTTACCGTGTTTGTCATGAAAATGGGCATAACAAAGGTCATGAAGATGGAGATCATCCAATTAAGCCCATAGGCCAGTCCAATTCCTTTAGAGCGGGTGCGCTGATTCAGGATCTCGGCAGGATAGATGTAACCCACGGGTCCCCATGCTGGAATGACAAAAAAAAATCAAGAAAATTAACAAAATCCAAGAAAAAATAATGAGTGATCCGCTTTTCATTCGGTCGCCAACCTGAGCGACTTACACCAGGCATAGGCCGCTTGGAATAAAAAGACAAAGGCGATGACGGCATTGCGTGCATTTGGGTTGCTGAGGCCGATGTCGCCTGCATCGTCCATGACGGTATAATAGACATAGAAAAGTGCGCCGCAAATCCACATGGTCGCGCCCATGACAAAGGCGCCCGAGGCCAGATTGAAGCGGCGACCGACGCGATCGATGAAGGCGAGCGTGAACAGGGTGAAGATGAGGGCGACAATGTTGGATGCGCCGCTGGCGACGAGAGAAATGCCCGTATCGGTCATACCGGCCTGGGTCATGATCTGAGGCGAGTAATACGAGATCGCGGACGTGCCTGTGAACGCGGCACCGTTGCCTACAAACAGCGCGTACATTGTGCGCTTGAAATTCGTGCCGCGGAAACACTCAATGTACGTGCGCGCACCAAAGGCGCGCTCGACCTGGATTTCGTTGAAAATCGCGTCGAATTGCTCATTGACCTCGGCGGAATCCTTATCACGGCGCAACAAGGACGCGATCACCGTGCGAGCCTCGTCGTGGCGCCCGCGATCAATGAGCCAGCGTGGGCTGTAAGGCAAAGCGAGCGCCAACAGGATCGTCAGGCACAAACCCAGATGGATCAGGAAAGGAAGACGCCATGACCAGTCATTTTCCATGTTGAGCGTGCCAAACGTGATAAAATAGCCCGCCACCGTGCCAATGCTGCTTGCCACGCTGAATAGTGTGATCAAACGACCACGAATCGCAGGCGGTGCAATCTCGGAGTGCTGGGATCGAAGAAACGAGAAAAAAAATTAAAAAAAAAAATTCAAAAAAAGAGGATCGTATCAATGCGCGCCAAAATGAAAAAGCATTGGCCAAATCATGTCATTGCCACGTGCTCGAAACTTACGTAGAGAGGGATCGCATTGGTCAGGTAGCCCTGGCCAAAGCCCACAAAGAGTCGGCCAACAAGCATCATGGGGAAATTCGTGCCAATGGTCTCAAACAAGCAGCCGATGCTAAAAGTGACCGCGCCAACAATGATGGTGTATTTTCGACTGATTTGATCTACGAAAAAAAAATTGGGTTACATGTGGTCGTGTCACCTTGTGATCGAGCAATTGGCCCCCTTTTGCCCTCCTTCCCTTGCACTAAAAAACAAAAAAAAATGTTTCGCTTACCACAGAGCGGACCAGCATGCAGACCGGCAATCGTGGCGGTGACGAGCATCAGAGCGACAAGCAGTGCCGTCTGGATTTCATAATTGTCGCTGAGGAAGCGCTCCGTGAAGGTATCCATGGACATCACACTGCTGATGATGCCAATGTCATAGCCGACGCAAAAGCCGCCAATGGCGGCAAGCGAACCAAAAAAGTAAATGGCGATGTTCGCGCCCAAGGTCATGATGAATGAAAGAAGGAATGCCAAAAAAGCAAAAAGCGAGAACGAAAAAAAGGGAAAGAAAAAGAAAAAAAAAGATGATTGGGCAAAAGGTACAACAAAAATGCAAATCACCGCCCATGTGGAGTGATCGGGCCCACAATGTCATTGGCAGAACCAGCAAACCTGTGTCCCCAACTTTTTCGCCCTGCAGATCCGATATTTTCCTTGGGCATAAGCCCTCTCTCCAAATTCAATAGCTCTTTGTAGTCGATGGCACAATTTTGCCATTGTTGTTGATTCTTGGCTGAAAGACACGAGCATTGTCGTTCAATGTGGGGAATAAAGTGACCCATTGTTGACGTTGGATGTGCCGATCTCCTCAAAACACCAGGCTCCTCGGAAGGCCACGGATCATCCTTCTTCCTTTTTTGTCTTTTTTGACATCTTTCTCGGATGAAATGACAATTTAATGGCCTTCACCGCAAGCCATCACGATGGCAAAAAGATGAATTGGCCCATTGGCCAGCTGTCAATGACGTGTTGGACAGAGCGGATGGCTCTTTTTATTATTCAGAGTGCACGGGCACCCGTGATCGCGGCGCATTGATCATGCTACCTACATTTTAGCGTGTCTTTTTAGCTAAAAGCCTGGATCATCTGTGCGCAAGACGCATTTTGTCACTTGGTGCTATGATAGCGCACAATGATCATGGGGCTGTGGAAAATGACTTGATGGGGCAGCAGACTTGAGGCAATTGGCATGGAAAGCCGATTGGGCCACCATGACGATCCTTGGCCGGGCGCATGAATCACGGGGGCGCAATCGAATTGACTGCCTTTCTTATTTTTTAGTGTCAATTCCTTCGAAATGATGTCAATGGTAACATTTTTTATGCAATTGAGCGTGCTTTTTTTTTTTTTTTTTTCTCAAGGTGAAGTCCTTGGATCGCGATATGGCTGAAATGCGCTTCATAAAAAGCGCGTCGTGGCCCATTTTTCTTTTATGATGGCGGGGTTGTGGGATGGCTTTGCAGGTCTTTTTGTCCGGCGTGCGAGGGGGGGCGGTCGGATTTTGAAAAGGAGGCCTAAAAAACAAAAACAGGGCTAATGGACGACTTTTTTCTTCCTTCCTTATTATTTTTTTTCTTTAAAACACACACAAATCCACCATGGTCAAGCTTGAAGAAGTGCCTGTCGATCAGTTTGAGGACAATGTGGAGGATATTGTCAGCGAGGATGACTCTGACTACACGGACGACGACGACGACTTTGACGACGACGAGGACGAGTCGCTTTTGGACCGAATTGCCGCTCTCAAAGAAATCATCCCCTTGAAGCAGCGCAATCGTCTGTATTCTGGCGCCCAGACCCTCACGTCGTGGGGCAAGACCGGCGCCACCTTTGTCGGAAAGAGCGCATGGGTCTTGACCACCTCCATGCTGCTTCTTGTCCTGCCTTTGGCGTTGGAAATCGAAAAGGAGCAGGCCCTCGTGGCTTATGAGCAGGAAGCCATGCAACAGCAGGGCGCACAACAGCAGGTAAAAGAAAAAAAAAATACAAAAAAAAATCCACACCCGCGCCCTCAATGGCTTGAAAATCATGTTGACGATCATGACCTCATTCTTTTTCTTTTTGATTTTTTCTTTCTTTCTAGATGATGTCGCCCGGCATGTACCAGCCTGGCCAGGTCCCCCAGCAGCAACCTCAACAGCAAAAATAGATTCCGCGCCTCACCCCCCTTCCACTCCCCCCCCCTTCTTGACTCATGCATCCACCCACCTCTCTCTCTTTCTCTCTCTTTTCAATTGATACACCCCCCCTGTTCTTTCAATTCTGTAACATCTCCCCTTATTTTGGTTCCCTCCTTCTCCCCCCAATTTGCTTCCATCATGATGCTTGTTATTCGATTCCTTTTTGTATAGTCTTTTTTTTTATATATTTGGTCATGTTGATGAATAAAAGGATGCCGAATGAGCTAGTATAGAATGACGCAATGGGCTTTTGCAATGAGAAAAGGCGTCGAGGCGCTCGGGCAGAACGGCGCGCTGGCGGAGTGGGCAAATCAGCTTGTTGGAGCGCATCATATTCACCTCGGCAACGAGCATTCGAAGATGATCGGAATTGTCGCGCAATTGTCTTGTGCGAGGCTGTGGTATTATTGAGTCGTGGTTTTTTTCTTGCATCAGGGCAGTGGGGGTATCTAGTGCGAGCGTGGCCTCGCGGTGCGCGTCGTCATTGTGTAGCACGGGAAAGAAAGGCGTGCTTTCCAGAATCTCAGGCTCCAATGGCGGCAAATCAAGGGGCGGCATTGTCTCGATCAGAAACGTGGATTCATCCGCGTCGTCTTCATCGTCGTCCTCGTCCGAAAATGACGATGATGTTGAGCTTGTGGAAAGCATGCTGGATAATGTTTCGCTGAGGGTTGAGCTCAAACTCTCAAGCGACGATGAAAACGTCAGCGCCTCGTCCTCTGGAGACAGCGTCATGGCAATATTAATGGGATCAATCGTCGTCACAGGCGCAAGCGCAATGGGACGGGGTATCGTGGGCCAGGTTTGTGCATAAAAGGGCGTTGGCGACGGTGGAGGAGCAGGTGGTGGCGCCGCAGTCGCTTTGCCATCGGCAAGCATCGCCTCTGATCGAATTCCATCCCAAAAAGACGTGAGTGCATCCATCATTGGTATCATGGCAAGGGAAAAGAGCAAAAAAAAAAAAAAAATGAAAGGAATGAATAAAAAAAAAAAGAAAAGAGAAAAAGAGAGAAAGAAACGAGAAAGGATCAACCACATTTCAATACGAATCATCCTTTGGGGGGTGCTAGAGCACAATTGCTGTGGGGGGACGTAAAAAAAAGGGGGAAGGCAAGGCGCAGAGGGCCGGTCCCACGACGCCATCTTCTATCATTGTCGCCAAAGTGGCCAATCGGGATGCAATCGAACAAAAAAAACAAAAAAGAAAGTTTGCCCTTTTGAATCTTTTTTTGCCTGATAAGGTGTGACGATGTTGAACAGAGCCTGGCGAAAATGGCTAATCATTCCTCTTTTTTTCAAACTGAGAAAATTGATAATAAGCGTGTGCGCGGTCGATGCCCTATCACAAACACAACTGCATGAATATGGTCTGCCGATGATCAAGCACAGCACTCGCAAAAGAAATATGCGGCTCAGGGTTAAAAAAAAAAATCGAAAAACAGAGAATAGCTAACAAGGACCGTGGTGACCATGGAAAAAAAAAAGACAATTGTCAGGTTTAGGCTTGTGTTGCCATCCATTGTGTGTGATATGCATGCGTAGAAGCTCGGAGGGTGGGCACAGAACAAGCACTTTTCCCATTGTATTGCGGACAATGGCCCTGAGACCACATGCCGAATATTTCCTTTTGCTGGCGAGCGGCCTGGCCACTTTTTTTTTTATACATCGTATGTATGATGTAAACAATTAAGCTTTTCAGGGCGGATAAACTTGTGCGCTCCACCCATCGCGTTGCAACATGGCCTTTTTCCCAAAAAGTGAACGTTTTTTTTTTAATGCGATGGGAAAATAGAGCCAGCCATCATCGACGTCATCGTTCGCGGACTTGAACATGCACACACATTTTTTCTCTGCTCATCTTTGATGAAGGGAATGAGGAAAACAATGTTGCCGAGCGAGACAACTGCATAAACTACTTTTTTTTTTTTGCGCCGGACGTGGTAAACCATTGTACCCTTTTTGCTCAGCATCTCCCAGCAGCAAAAGTGTACATCTTTGGAATGGATGCAGTGTCCCGCCTCCTTTTTTCTCTATTGTTGGACGGGATCAATCGCCTGCGGACCCTTCATTTCCTCCATTTCTGCCTTGTCTCCTATTTTCTACATGTTCCCATGCTCTCAAAACACAAACATGTCATGAGACCTATGGATGAACAAAAGGGGGACGCTACTCATGTTGCCGACGAACGCGTGCCTGCCCCATCATGGGCCATTCGGCTTGCTATTCTCCCATTTTCCTCCCCCCTTGCCCTTTCTTTTTTTTTTCCTTGCTGCTTTCTCCTTGGGGACGTCATTCCCACGTTCATTCTCTGGAACATGCATAAAAATGAGCTGTCATGCACACTTCCAACAGCCGCTCGCCAATGGAATGGCTCTTGACGTCAAGCTTGTCAAGAAAGTTGGGCTGGTTGCGCTTTTTTTGTGTGCCGTTGTACGTTTCTGATCCCATGACACCCTGTTGGAACATCCTGCGTGCTTTTTTTTTTTTTTTTTTTTTGTGCAAACTCAATGACCGGCTGATGATTTGGTTTTTTAACGTCAGGAACCAACATTCTCGGAATTTCAACTCGATTGGCGCTGATCTCCCCCCACCTTTCATCTCATTATGTCCCCGCACGGCTGTGTTTTTAGACGCCTTGTTACATTTCGGCCCTTTGCTTTTCCCTCAGTTTGGCCATGAAATGCGCCACAACGCGCCGATTGGCTATCAACGTCATGGCCATTTGATTTGCTTTGCCAATTGGCATGACATGCATCCATGCCAAGGCACAGCGAGCGCGGAAGAGAATGACGAGCGGATTTTCAAAGAGGGGGGCCAAGGTCCCGGCCCACTCTCAGGGGATCAAGCGAAAAAGGGCAGAGGCGGAGCAAAAGACACAGACACTGGGTCACTACATACTCAGTCGCCGCCTTTGGAATGACATCACTCTCACACAAAATGCAAAACATGGAATGCCGTGCCATCGCGAGGCATTGAGCGGCACACTGCGCGTCTGCAGAACAAGTCGTCATGAATTCGAAGCATTGGAAGGCGCAAGAAAGGAAAGAGCCGCTACTTATACGCAAAACAACAACAACAATAACAACAATACCATCATGATCATTGCCATCCTGCCCAGGTTGGCCCATCATTTCAGGGCTGGCGGGCCGCCGACAACATCAATGGCTGCGCAAATCTCCGCGCAAACGTATGACGCGCCGAGTCGCAGCACCTTTGCGCAGCGGTGGTTGCCTTTTAAGGGCCCCCATCCAAATCAAAGCTCACGTAAGGAAAGACCGTGTCCTTCTTTTCATGCCGCCACAGGTACCTGGGCCATTTAAAGTGGGAAAAAAAATAGGAGACTGGTCGCCAGATTCCTTTCGGCGCGTTACAGCCGCGCTTTTGCTGTCCGCAAGGCGGAGATGAACTCCAGCGCACGTTTTTTTTCCTTTTGCAAGTCATGGAAGAAGAAACAAAGCAATTGATAAAAAAACGCTTTTGAGCAAGTGTTGCCCAGATCACAATAGCAAAATGATACGAAACACAAAGAGTTGGGGGTCAATTGGGCCAGACCCACAACAAAGGTCGCCAACTTTTGGCGTAGCCAAGTGGGCGTGGATGCATGAGGCACAGCTGCCTTTTGAGGAGATGGAAATTGCCTCGACACAGAGAAAAAAGCCGCGTGCACTCAATAATTGGTTCATCAATGCTCAAATTGAGGAGGGGCGCAACCGAATGAGCCACTTCAATCACAAAAGGAGTGTCTGAGGAAAAAACAAACAAACCGGAGGCTCCAAATTCCACACGCAAGGTTCGCTTGGTTTGATTCTTTTTTTTTTTTGTCGCGCCTTGACGCGTTGGATCAAACTGGCTTGCCGACACAAGCGTGTGAGGAGGTCGTTCATCATCAATTGCGCTCTTTGTTTAAGGTTCACCTCGACAGAAATGAGAACGAGACAATGAAATGGCCAACCAGAAAGCGCGGATTTGTTTGGCAGGGGGGGAGCCAGCGGAGATCCAATGGCCGTATTTTGCGTGGTGGTTTTGGCTTATTATTTGGCTGAGAAAGAGCGTGGGCCCGCCTCGTTTTTTTCCTTTTCTTCCTGTTCTTCCTTCCCTTCTTTTTTGTATTCAGGCCTCACCCTCTTGTTTACTTGGCTTTTGAACGTCTTTTTCTGTGCTCGTTCTCTGTGCTTCTTTGTTGTATCTCTCTTTGCACCTGCTGCTCGCCTCATTTACACCACACACACTTTTTTCTGCCCTTTGAAAAACACCCCCAACTCCCTCTCTTTTTTTTTCTGGTCGTTTAGAGCGTTTTTTTCGGTGAGACACATGCAAAGACTAGCCACAAACACGACTGACACACGTCAATTGCATTCTTTTTCATAGGAAAAAAACGCTCGCTGGGAAAAGTTATAGCACTGGACAACACACTGATCATCTTTCTCTTTTCTTCCAACTCCATCTTATCGAAGGCCACCAAGGAAGGCAATTGTAGTAGTAGTAGTAGTAATTGTAGTAGAATTGTCTCTCCATGATCATAGCAAATCCCCTCAAAAAGAATATCTGCATTCCCTTGCAAACCTTCACGCCGTCGTCCTCCACTGCCGCCGCCCCCTTGGTCGAAAAGGCTCCCTCCACTGACGTCATCTCTTCTGAACGACAAGGTTTGTTTCGAGACTCAATTTGGGCAAATTGGGGGTGGAAATTTTTATCACCAGGCGTTTTTGGCGCGCGACTGACATATTTTTTTTCTTTTTTTTTAATTCGCTTGCAGATCATGATTTCGTGACGCAGCTCTTTGGTGACCATGGCGACATTAGCAAGGAAGTGGACCAGGTCCTGACGATCCGCTTGCCCATGCCGCCCGACGTGCTGCACGCCCAGCCGCACACACTCGAGTCAAACGCCTTCATCTACAAGTCGACGGCATTCCTCTCGTTCCCCGTGGTGGTCAGCAAGCCACAGCAGGAGCCGCAGGAGAAAAAGGGCTTGAGCTGCGCGTCGGCCGACTTTCAAGCAAGTGTCACGCGCCTCATCGAACTCGCCGAGGAACAGACGGGCTGCTCCGCACTGGTCGTCGCCATTGACAAGCAAGACCAGCCCGACGTCAATGCCATTCTCCGCGCATACATGTATCTTGGCTTCCAAATGGTCCATCCCTCCATCTACCATCAGAACCAGAACTACATTCTCCTCGGCTATGAGCTCTAGGTCCATCACGCGCCGTAATCCCGCCTCGGCGCCCCTTTTTTTATTTCTCGAGACACATTCCCCTCGCCCCTACCATCGATATCCTCTCGTCGAAAATGAAAATGATAAAAATAAAAAATAAAAATCGTGGAATTCAATATTTGTAAAACAACTAGCGCTCCGGGCGGGCCTGCGGCCCCGGGAA
>KV441880.1:680698-714869 GCA_001650995.1 Gongronella sp. w5
CTCTACAATTTGTCTGAGCCAAGCATAAGCTGATTGTCAAAAGCGAGCTTTTAAATTGCGCAAAACCCAAAAAGTGTCGAAAAACACGATTTTTGGCGCTCTGTAGCTCGATAACCACGAAAATCGGCTGGGTCTCACCTGGACCACTGTTCACGAAATTTCTTTCTCTATCAGAGGGGCCAAAAACCTCACTTTTTCTCGGAAATCAGTTTTAGTATTATTTAATAGCGTTAAACGATGATGGTCCTGATGCAACAGGCATGTGGCACACATGCTCCCGGTTCTGGCTGATGGATGAGAGTGCGTGAGAGAGAGAGAAACCAATGCACTGCCTGAGCGCGACTTTTTTTCTTGGAAAAAAGACACATGCCACGTGTGCGAGGTGCTTTGCATCTGCATTGACGCGTCCAATGCGCAGTCTAGTGTCCGTAGGGTGTCCGAAGAGCTTGAATGGGGATACCGAGACGGCCATTCATAATATCCCATAAAGGATTGCCGACGGGATCATTCAAAAAAAGAGGGAGATCACATAAAAAAGAGCGCGCATCTCCATTTGTTTTGTTTGTTTGTTTGCGCGAGGCGGATGATCGGGCAGCAGAAGAAACGAAATCTTGTTTGTTGTCGTCTTGCATTGCACCTCGTGGCCTGAGAGGCGGCGTCAGGCGATCGTGGGAACGTTTAAGGTCGCCATAATTGCAAATGCGCTAAACCCGACGATGAAAAAGACATCAGCTGCCATGACATCGCCTCTTGCTCGCGTCTCTCGGAGCTGATCCACACCTCGCACTCATTTGAGGGAAAATGCAAGTGGCGGAGTGATGCATTCCATTTGAATCTTTCGAGCGCGTAAAAAAAAAAAAAAAAAAAAAAAAAAAAAAAAAACGCTCTCCACGTCATTGTCGCTTTGGTCGCCGACTCTCATGCATTGTTCCTTTTTCTTTTTTTTTTTTTTTACAGCCCTGGTAAAAGCGAAACAAAAGTTCCCATCACCTGATCACCTTGTTTTGATTGGATAAGAGGACTTGCAAACCTGATTTTTTTTATTTTTTTTTTTTTTATGACGCTTAGGCTGCAGCAGTTTGACGGGTCTTTTCATGGAATTGGGGTATGATGGCGTTGATGGCATGCAAAATGCTTCAATTGCAGCCACCCCCAATGCTCAATTCTAATTTTTCTTTGTTTTTGCAGTCCCTGCACGGTGAACAAGGCGGGCGACGACACGGTGAACAACCCGTACTCGTGGAACACAAACAGCAGCGTCATTTTCCTCGACCAGCCCTTGAATGTTGGCTTTTCGTACGGCAATGGTGGCGCATCCAACACTGTTGATGCCGCCAAGCACGTGTACGCGTTCCTGCAGCTCTTTTTCAAGGAATTCTCGCGTAGGTTGCTTATCCGACGCGTGTCTCATTGCACGTCTCACGCCCATTGATCCGTTTTTTTTTTTACTCGTTTAGAATACGCGTCCTTGGATTTCCATGTTTCTGGCGAGTCTTATGCCGGCCATTACATCCCTCGCATTGGCACGGAAGTTAACAAGGGCAACAAGGGCCAATTCTCGAGCCTGCACATCCAGGAGCATGCACACACCATCCAATCCGTCAACCTCAAGAGTTTGTTGATCGGCAATGGCCTGACGGACCCCTTGATCCAATACAAGTACTATGCCAAGATGGCCTGCGAGAACCCGTACGCTCCTGCTCTGTCCGATTCCACCTGCCGCGCCATGGAAGAGCAATACCCTGCCTTGTTATGCCCGCGGAAGGGCACCGGGGCCACAGGCACGGCAGGGACATTGGTGGAATAATGGGACATGATCATTTGACAGGCAGGTTTATTGAATAAGTGTGATTGTGGAGATAAGGGAAAAAGGAAGGACATGCGCTGTGCGGATGTCCTTTTATACTCTAAGGATCAAGAGAAAATAGGGGGTCGTATCTACAGATGAGTCAAGATGATGGATCCTTCAGTGATCCATCAGTAAAAAGGGGATTTAACGCCATGTTAAGGGTCAATTGCATGTTAGGAGGTTGGGTCATCATGCATTGGTGTTGGCCATCAGGAATTAGGAGCTAAAAGCGGTCGCGCGAAGGGGACAGCCTTGAGGAGGGATGGCACAAGAGCGCGTAAGAAAAAGGTAATCCAGAAAAAAAAAATGCATAGCGTGAATCTTGGCTTGCGGGCGTACAGTAACAGCTGCCCACTCATCAGCGCGCAAATATAAATACTGTACCGCAGATGTCCTCCTACTACTGTACTGTACAAAATACTGTATAAAATAAAAAAATAAAAAATACAAAATCCATGCAATCCACCACCTTAATTTGGAAGATCAAACCTTAAATTTTTGCAAAAAAAAATCGCACCAAAGTAAGCAATTTTCTCAGTCGATCGCCGTTCATGCGTCACTCTTTGGACTTTTTTCTCACGTTGGGGCGACATGGGCGACATGTCATTTTCTCAGCCAATAGCAAATTGTCAGAATTACCTGTTTGGGATGCATTGATCACTCGGAGTTCGAAATTCCCCAAATTTGGCATTTTCTGAGATTGAAAATGTGTGATCCCTGAATTTTTCAAAAGTGGTCGTACAGTAGCGCTTTGGGGGTTTAAGCTTTTTCGTTGCAAATTTTGCGCTGAATTCGATGCAGCTGGGGTCGACCATGCGATGGACAGATGAATGCAAAATAGTACAAACAGTATGATTTTGACACTTTTGAGTCCAAAAAAATTGGGCGGGTCCGTCATGAGCACTGAACCATTAGTTTACCGTATGCCGTGACGACGCATTTTTCATTGGCGGGCAAGTAGACTGTAAAAAAATTTCTGGAGGCACAAGAGGCCGGCAAAGTTCGAACAAGGCGCCTTTTCGTCTTCAAAGACAAATGCCACTTATACTAAACATTACTACTGTAGGTTCTTTTTTGTGCAGTGTAGGTACGTAGTAGAGCGATGCTGTAACTTCCAAGATGTGAAACAACAGATGCACTTTTTTCTTCTATCATAACCACGCTTGTGCTGACAATTCACTCCTCCCTACTGTACTACATCCAGCACAACGGACTTGCTTGTTGCTTTGCCAAAAATGGTAGGTACGTACTGTATTTTGTACGTATCATAGGTATGATATGATACCGGTACCGGTATGTACGGTACGCATCATATTGCTGATTTTTTTATTTCAGGACAGTGTTCATCTGTTTGTCTCGATTGCTTGCTGGTTCCATTTGGACCTGAACTAAGCCAAAAGCCAACACTCGAATACAAGAAACACCAAAGCAACCAAAATTTACACATTTTTATTTTCTGCTTGGCAAAGAGGAGTCACTTGGATTTCTTTCAAAAACGAAAACGTGCACGACTTTAATCCAACGCGCACGAATGATTCGCTTGGCCAACCTACACACGTACACAGCTCTTGAATTTTCGTCAGAAATAGGCATCTTTTAATTGACTCGGGCTACAAATGCAGTCCAAGTGCTTAGGCAATGAAGGGGAACATGGCGCGACGCGCCTTGGGGTAGTTGGGGAATTCTTTCTTGTAGTTCTTGTGCTTCTTGACGGCCCAAACGTACATTTGACCAGTAGCAACCACGTTGAACAAAAAGGCTACAAAAAAAAGGTCATCATCTTGCACGCGTCGCGTCGTTTCATGACTTACCGCTCCAGCTGGTGGTGAGGAAGCACACGGACGTCCAGGCAATGAACTCGAAAAAGTAATTGGCGCACGACACCAAGTCAAAGCCGTAGCCGTAGGGGATCTTGCGCTCGCGGGAGCCCGCAGGGCGCAGATTGCGCAGCGTGACATGCGTGATCAAGTTGGACAATTCAGCCCACTGTAAAAAAAAAAAAAGAGTGAGTGAGAAAATCGCGCGTCAAAAATTGGTCCAAAGACATACAGCCCAGACAGCGACGCATCCATAAAGCCAGACATCGCTGCGCACCGCGAGCTTTTGGCCCTGGGCGAACCAGGGACCATAGACCCAGTAGGCGAGATTGACGCCAGACAAGAACCAATAGTGCGCCGAGTTCTTGAACACGTTGAAAAAGGGCATGGTGCCGTGCGAGAAGCGATGGACAAAGATCGTTTCCAATTCACGCTTCAAAAAGTGAAGCATGACGAGGGCAAAGGCCCACTTTTGCATGGGCGAGTGCTCAATCGCGGCCTGGCCGTAAAACAGCTTGGTGCCGTAGTAAAAGAGCGGGTGGATGACCATGGGGCCCGCGTATTCGATCAAAAACACGGTGCGCCAGCCAATCTGCGGACCCAGATCCTTGACCTGCAGCGACGCGCCATCATTGATCCCCAACGCCGCAAGCGACTTGTCGTCAGGCACGGGCTTCTTGTCCTCGGTCGTGATACGCTGGCGATCGGGTGTCAATTTGGGGAATTGCTTGTGCAGCGCCTTGTTGATATCCTTGAGCGTCAATGACGACGCGTCGCCGGTCAAGTCAAGCGTCACAGGAAACTTGGACGACTTTGAACGCGAGGTGATGGTGATCTTCATCGAAACAATGTATAGGGAAGAGGAAGAAAAAGAAGAAAAAAAAGGAGTTTTCAACAAATGTGCTTATTTTTTTGATTGACTCCCCAAGGCCCCAACGGCACGCGAGCCCGACACCGGTGCCTAAAAAAGGCAATTGGTCAAATCTCGGACAGGGCGGCATTGATGCACGCTTTTTTTTTTTTGTGCCCCTCACTTTTTTTTTCTTCTACTTCTTCTTTACACTTTTTTTTTTATGGTTCGCCTTGTTTCTGCTGGCCTAGCAAGCACGCTGTTGCTTTCTTGCGTGTCAGCGCGACAAGAGGCTACGACACCCGTCGAATTGTCAATGCTTGCTCCATGGCAGGCGCCAGACGCTCTTGTGCAAGTCGCGTAAGTCTTTCCTCATCTTGAGACAAATGCCTGTCATTGATGCCGTTTTTCTTTCCACAGCGAGACACTGGGCAAGGTGGCGCCGAAAAGCTACTGGGACTATATTCAGGATCTGACAAAAGTGGCGCAAATGCCACTCACACCGCAGCAGCAGTACGAAAATGCGAATTTACTGGCCAAGAACCACGTCGACTCGCAGTTGGCAGCTCTGTTGCGGCACCATCTCGCGCTGCACCTGTCAGCGCCCCTAATTGAGGCGCAACACCAGGAATACACGTACCGAATTGCTCCGTCTGTCGCCGACTATGACTCTGCGTGTGCCGTGTGGGTCAATGTCGACGGAAACCAGGCGTGCACCGTCAGCGCGCTCGACGATCTTTTGAAAACCCGCTCAAACGACGACGCCCCCACGCGTCGCCACGTCGCGCTGCCTGATCACGTGTACGGCAAAAGCGACAAACCCCTTGTACACCTGCACACCGCGTCTTTTGCGGGACCATTTGACGAGTTTTTCCGTTATTTGCGCAAACGCGTCGACGATGCTGGCGATATCGCCTTTTCCATCCACTACAAGCCCGCAGCAGGTTCCAATTCCAGCACCGCGCCATTGTACCTCACCGGTTACGGCGTGGAACTTGCCATCAAGAACACCGATTACCTTGTGATCGACGACCGTGCCAATGCCGTCGATTCGGATGAGAAAAAACAGGACGACGACGAGTCGGATTCGACGGCTGCAAGCTTTATCAAGAATCTCGGCAAAAAGGTCAATCATATGCTGTTTGAAACTGACGAAAAGCCCACCATCAAGCCAATGACACCAGAAGAAATCAAACGTACGAAAAAAAAAGAAAAAAGGGCATTTGGTGGGGATATTGACGCGGCGCAACGCGCCTTTTTTTCGTTTTTTTTTTTTTTTATGAAGGCGGCTCAATTCATCCTGAACGCCAAAGAGCCGCTTGCGGCGCTCGCCCAGTTAGCGCAGGACTTCCCCAAGCATGCGCACAAGATCAGCAATGTCCAAGTCAGCGACGATGTTGCCATGGAAATCGCACAAAATCAGCGCCAGTTCATCAAGGCCGGCACCAATGTCATGTGGCTCAATGGCATGCCGCTCGAGGACAGCGAGACCAATCCGTTCTTGTAAATGTTCCCTGATGTTGGCGGGATGGCGTTGAAAAACACGCGATTGACCTCGATTTTTTATTCTTTTAGCATTGCACGCGCTCTTGTGTGTGAGCGTCAATTGGTGCAGCAGTTGGAAGAGCTTGGCATGACGCGACGACAGGCGCTAGAGTTGGTGTCTGAGGATCCCACGCCGTCGTCAGGCACGGCCACTACGCCAAAGGTGTTTGACACACGCGACAATGCCGAACACCCCGCCGTCCTATGGATGAATGACATTGAGAGCGACGCACAGTACACCGTCTGGCCCTCGGAGCTGTCGAGCGTGAGTTGCGCGCGCATTTGTTCGATGACATCGCCATGCTCATAATTGTTTTTCTTGCTTTTATAGTTGCTGCGCGCTGGCTACCCTGGCCAGATGCGCGTTGTGCGCAAAAATTTATTCAACGTGATCATGATGGAGGATCTTGCGACGGCAGAGTCGCTGAAGCGCATCACCCAGGAAATTTCTAGCATCATCCAGCAAGGTGCACCGCTGCGCGTCGGCATTGTTCCTTACCTTGACGACCACAATGGCCCAAGTGCGTTTTACCCGCCCCATCAGTGACACTTGGACGCTGATTTCTCTCTTTCTCTCTCTCTCTCTTTTTTTTTTTTTAATTAGCATCGCTTATGGCCAAGGCATGGGTTGACCTCAATGAAAGAAAGGGCCTTGCGGACAGCATCATCTTTTTGGAAGAGGTAAAAATTCACTCCAAAGAGGCATGCCATCCATGCTCACTTTTTTTTTTAATGCACAGGTCCTGCGCGAGATGACCAAAGCCAAGCTGGAGATTGCTACGGAGCGAGAAATCGCCAATGCCTTTGAAAAGGTCGATTCGCGGGACGCATGGGTAGAAATCGAGCTGGCTTCGCCTCCACAGGGCGTGCAGCAATTCCTGGCGCGTCTCGGCTTGGATGACACGACCCACGGCAAGGTGATGTTCCTCAATGGCCAATTCATCGAGTACACCGAGCAGCGCGTAAGAAAAAAAAAAGACAAGGAGTTTGAAGCAGATCTTTTCAACGTTTATTTTCTGGTAGCCTTGGATGCCATCGCTGATGACCGTATTCCAGTCTCAGATGCAATCTCTGACGCGCAGTGTAAGTGATCAATGACGTATTTTTGTGTACAAATTCTCATTTTTTTTTTTGCTTTTTTTTTTCTCTTCTTAGGTGTACATGGGTGAGGTCGGCGACGACGACAATGTATACGATTTCTTCTTGAATCAGCCTGATGTCGCTGCCACGCGCAACGCATATATCACTGTTTCTGACGATCGCCCCTTGAAGATGGTGGATGCGTCAATCGTGCAACAAAACATCCACTACGTGACGTCAGAAAGCGACGGGGTCAAGATCGGCAACGTGTGGGTCGCTGGCGACATGAATTCGCACGCAGGACTCAAAATGCTGCTGAACGCCTTGGAATTTTTGGTAATTGAGATCATTTTTTTTTTAAAAAAAAGAATTCAATCTCATTCCTCCTTCATTACGCGCAGGACGCCAACAAAGAGACGCGCCTGGCGGTCATTCATGTGCCCTCTTCCGACGACCAGCACCAAGAGGACTGTCCCTTGTTCTCGGATGTGCTTTACCATCAATTGTACATCGAAAAGGCGGACTTCGCGCAGCTCAGGGACCTTGCTGCGGCGCAGGCCGCTCATTGGCAAGAAGCGGACGCACAGGACACACAAGACGAACGTCCTGTTAAGCCGCTCGCGCCTGGCAGCCCTGTCGTGGAACAAAACGTGCACAAACAGGCGACAGAGCAATGGAACGCGCTCTATGCACTCATTGGCACCAAGGTCACGCCACAACAAGCGTGTATCGTCGTCAATGGACGCGTAAGTCTCTTTGAGAAAAAAAATGACGTGTCAGCGCGTATTCACTCACAATTTTTTCTATTGTTCTTATTTTTTTCGCATCAAGATTGTCGGTCCATTTGCAGCGGCTAAGGGCTTTTCGGTGGCAGACATGACGTCGCTGTGGCAGGTCGAGTTGAAGGACCGTATCAGCCCGATGCAGACGCGTTTGGAGCAATTGGAGATCGATTTGGCTCCTGACGGCCAGCATGTGCTAGCGGACAAGCTTTCGTTCCTTGTGAGCCTGTTTGACAAGGTGAGCAAGAGCATGGCACGCAATGTCGTTCTGGCGACCCAGAAAAACGCAGTGCGTGACCGATACTATGCGCGTCTTGGGAGCGACTTCACGCGTGTGACTGCAGGTGACGCGAGTAATGCGTACGCGGAGATTGGCGTGCTCCTAGATCCGCTGAGCGAGGACGCGCAAGCTTGGGCTGGCATGCTGCTTGCGCTGGCTGACATTGACGGCGTTGTCGTGGACATTCGATTGAATTCGCGCCCGAAATTGGATAAATTGCCGTTGACGCGGTTTTACCGGTCGGTCGTCGACAACGACTGGCACTTTGACGCCGAAGGTCAACGCGCGGTGCCCACCGCCTATTTTGACGCGTTGCCAATGGACCCGTTGTACACGCTTGGCGTGCATACCATTGAACCATGGCAAGTGACCGTGCAAAAGGCGAATATGGATCTAGACAACATCAAATTGGTAGATCAAGGCGTCAAAGCCGTCTACGCTCTTGAGCACATCCTGATCGAGGGCCACTGCATCGACGACAAGACACGTGCGCCCCCTCGCGGCCTTCAATTCAACCTGGATTCTTCTGCCGCCACTACAGGCACCATTGTCATGGCCAATCTCGGCTACTTCCAGCTCAAGGCCAACCCCGGTCATTGGCAACTGACGATCCGCCCCGGACGCTCCAGCGACGTGTACCATCTCGACAATATTGCCACTGGCGGCGATTGGGACAAGTCAGCCGATCCCAACCAGCCACTCGTCCTTGACAGCTTCGAGGGCCTGCGCGTCTTTGCCGGCGTGCAAAAGAACCCGGGCATGGACGACCAGGAAGTGCTCGAAAACATCGATGACCAGGCCAAATCCGGCATTTTCTCCTCTTTTTCGCAAAAGTAAGAGAAAAAAAAGGCGAAAGCACAAAGCAATCAGGCATTGACAAGGCCTTTTTTTTTTATTTTATTACGCGCACAGGGTGTTTGGCAAAAAGTCCGCTCCCAAGGACCACGCCGAGGGTGTGCGCAAGCAGGCGGACATCAATATTTTCTCGGTGGCGTCCGGGCACCTGTACGAGCGCTTTTTGGCCATCATGACCGCGTCGGTCATGAAGCACACTGACAGCACTGTGAAATTCTGGTTCATTGAGAACTTTTTGTCACCGTCGTTCAAGGTACAAAGAAAAAGGAAGCGTTTATCCATGGCCATTGACATTGATCTTTTTTTTTTCAGGACTTTTTGCCCGAATTGGCCAAATCGTATGGGTTTGAGTACGAATTGGTGACTTACAAATGGCCGTCGTGGTTGAACGCGCAGACGGAGAAACAGCGCACGATCTGGGGCTACAAGATCTTGTTTTTGGATGTCCTTTTCCCTTTGGATCTCGAAAAGGTCATCTTTGTCGATGCGGATCAGGTAAACTTGGTCTTTTTTTTTTGGCGACGCCCCATGGCGTCAAACAAGGAAAAAAAAAATTGAGACTGACGCGCGTTTCTTTCGTGTTGCAAAGATTGTGCGCACGGACATGAAGGAATTGGTGGACTTGGACCTGCAAGGCGCGCCGTATGGCTATACCCCCTTTTGCAGCGACCGACGCGAGATGGACGGCTTCCGCTTCTGGAACCAGGGCTACTGGAAGGATCACCTCGCCGGCAGACCATATCACATTAGGTAATTTGAGAAAAAAAAGGATAAAAAAAAGGCTGAATTGGCCTGTTCTCAATGACTGACACGCTCTTTCCCCCCCTCTTTTTCAAGCGCCCTGTACGTGGTCGACCTTGTGCGCTTCCGCCAGATGGCGGCTGGCGACCGTTTGCGCGCGACGTACCAACAATTGAGCGTGGATCCCAACTCGCTCGCGAATCTCGACCAGGATCTGCCCAACAATATGATCCACGCGGTGCCCATCTTTTCACTGCCGCAGGAATGGCTCTGGTGCGAGACCTGGTGCAGCGATGAAAGCCTGACAAAAGCTAAAACCATTGATCTGGTAAGGATAAAAATATATATATATATATTTTAGATTTTTACGCACCCTTCTCATTCCTCTTTTATTTTTAGTGCAACAATCCACTGACCAAGGAGCCCAAGCTGGACCGTGCGCGCCGTCAGGTGCCCGAATGGGCCACGTATGACTCGCAAATAGAGGCGATTCGCCAGCGATTCTTGCAGCAGCAGCAGGCGCAGCCATTGGTCGCCACGCCGGCCCCCAGCACCAAGATACATCCTACGCACGTCAAGGACGAGCTGTAAAAATCCATCCACAGACATTAAAAGCAATTTATTGGGCGTGTTTTTAGCGAGCACAATACTGTAGTGACATTGAAAAAAAAAGGTGCAATTGGTAGAGACGGTGAGGGCGAGGGAGAGGGAGAGAGAGAGTGAGAGAAAAAAAAAAGGGGGGGAGGAGCAGAAGAGTGTGGAAACGAGATTTGACGTTGTCAAGGCTGTCCAATCCTTTTTGATACGCTTTTCTTGCATTTTGGAAGACCACGCTCAGTGCTTTCATGAAGTTGCGGGTGTGTTCTTATAAAATGCCTGATTGTTTCAGGGCGACCGTGTGCAGATGCATGAAAAATGGGCTGTCGCTCTTGAATCTCTATAGAATGGGACCAAATTCACTGCAACCCGATCAAAATTGGCGGAAAAAAGAATTTTTTCAACAAATTCTTTCATGGCGACTTGCTCGAGGACAGTCTAATCGACCTGAGCGTGCTCGGTCACCGTCGAGTGCGTGGATTTCCGTGTAATCGAATGTTGGACAAGCGAGAAAAAGCTGGTCTGACCATCAAAAAGAGTATAAGGACGCGTTCACTCACTTTTTTTATTTTCCTTTCTTTTTTACCTTCTGTGTTGCAAAAATCGACGCGGCTACTTTGAAAAAAAGGGGAGATGAAAAAGAAAAGAAAAAAGAGGCGGGAGTTCTCTCTCTCTTTTTTTTTTTCTTCTCGTCACTTTCTCCCGCCTCTGATGCGTCAATTGATTTTTCATCAATGACAAGGATGCGTCACGCATTACTCTCGCTCGGACAGCTGCTCATCCGGCTCCAATGTACATCTATTTAGCTCGCAATTCTGCGTCAGCCATCCATGTTTTTTTTTAATGCACCCATCCAATGGGTACAAAAGTCAAAATAGGATGCATGAGCAAGATGAGACGGCCGGGAACCAATTTCTCCCTGAATGGATGGGCCGAATCAGATTATTCGCTGCATTTAATTTTTTTTTATCCATTGTGCCGGTGCAATTTCGGCGCTGCGGATCGATCCGCAACGCATGATGACGCGACATGTCCTTTTAGAAGCATCCCGGCGGCAAGCACGGGGGAGTGGGCCTTGCTTCTTACTTGCCACTTTGTGCACTTTTAAAAGACGTTCAACTTTCTGTGCGCGCATCACTGATTTTTTTCTCGCTTTTCTTATTTTTTTTTTACAATGACGATAGCGGGTTTTAGGGAGAATCGACCAGGACGCATTGACACACTATCGGAAGAGCAGGAGGCGACCCTCAAGGAGATGTGGACGGACATGCTAAAGGTTTTCGTGCAGCCTGGGCAGCCATGGACGGCGGCAATGGCCGAGAAAGAGGCAAATAATGCGGATGACGTAGGGAAAAGATCGAAATGGAGCTTTCGCAAAGCGGATGGGCCCGCAAAGGACCTGTTTATGGGCACGACCAAGAACCCGCAATGGCTGTCGCTGCCATTGGAAGAGGCACTGCCCATGATTCCCGGCCAAGAGCTTGCGCGCACATTTTGGGCAATGTGTGCAGGGGACAATCCAGATGCTGCGTTGCTGCGGTTTCTGCGCGCTCGCAGGTGGGATTTGCAGGCAAGCCTCGTGCTCCTATACAACTGTTTGCGCTGGCGCATTGTTGCACGCGTCGACGACATCACGGCCCTCGGTGAGCATGGCATCTACAACGAGCTTGAGCGCCTGAAAAAGGGCATGGGCCGCGCCTTTGTCGACAATTTGCACAGCAACAAGATCATCATGGGCGGACCAGACAAAAACGGCAGACCAATCGCGTGAGAATTAGAAAAAAAATTGAAAAAAAGCGAAAAAAAAGCGCGTCTTGCATCGTTTTCACGCGCCATGCGCTCCCTGACCGCATCAATTCCTTTTTTTTTCCCAGTTACTTCCCAGTTACTTTAATGTGCGATTCCACTTCCACTGCAAAGATGACCAAGACGCCGAAGTGACCAAGATTTTGTGTATCTTTGCTTTAGAATGGGCAAATGTGATTGCACACCAGCCCATCGAGAATGTGACCATGGTGTTCAACATGGAGGGGTTCTCACTGGCAAACATGGACATCGATTTTGTAAAGTACCTGTTCCAATGCTTTGACGCGTTCTATCCCAACGTCATGGGCTGCTGCATCGTCCACAAGGCGCCTTGGGTGTTTTCAACAGGTAAAATCGCCAATTTCTCTCTTTTATTCTCCATTGTCTGCTGATCTAAGTTTTTTCCCCCTGTTCAGTGTGGAGCATGATTTCGTCGGTCGTCGGCCCAATGGCGTCGCGCATCAAATTTACCAAAAATCTGGACGATTTGTCAAATTATATTCGCCCGGAGGTGCTACCTGGCTTTTTGACGGGCGCGGTGACCCTGGAGCGCAACAACGCGATGCCAAAGCTACCTCCACCAGGCAGACAGCTATCGCATGTGCCAAAAGACGAAAAGCACGTTGAAAATGATGCATCGATGCCCGACGCATATACGAATTACCTGGACTCGTGCGAACAATACTTGTACCTGACGTTTTTCTGGACGACCAGCAAGTTTCCAGCGCGACACATCGAGCGCAAGCGACACGCGCAACTGCTCAGGCACGCGGCGATCCGTGCCGAGTGCATTTTACGCGGCCGCACATCGTTCCATGACGCCGGCATTGCTGAAATCGTCGACGACAGACTCATACTGTCCTATATGGGCAACATTGAGCCATTGGACATCACCGACGACGTGTAATCATTGAAAAAAGGGAAAGATTTCCATTTGTTAATACAAAAAATGAGGCTGGTGAATAAAGAACAGGCGTGCTGGCTCGCGTAAGCCATCGTACGATGTGCCCATGTGAGAAAATAAGCTAATGCACCTTGAATCAATAACAAAAAAGTGGGAAGCGCATTGACATATCATGGCTGTAAGTCATTGTACATGAATTTATAGCCGTTTCGGTACGCTGATTAATCAGTGAAAAGGAAACGGCATAAATTGGTGGTTCTTAAACTTGATACAGGGATTGCTGGTTGGGTCGGCTGAATGTCTGTGCAAGTTCCATGCAATTCAGGTACCTACAACCCGAAAAAATGAGACTTTTTTTATTTTTTTGACGGAACCACGCGATTGCTCGCCATCCACGAGGACAATACGAATAACCCTAACATTTTCAAGTTGTCTGACGCATGGAGCTCAGAAGTGTACTAAAATCTATCTGTCATTGCATCATCAAAGATTGCTGCAAACAGAATCACGCGTTTACATTAAAAAACTGGGCCGAATTCTCTCATTTGAGCTTCATGCAATCCAAAGGGATTCATGGCGCCCATGGCATCTGGTTATTCATATGAAGTCAATTCTATTAAAGCACACTTTATAGCTGGTTTGGGTGGTGTTTCCACCAAAAAGTCGTCCTGACACTTTAATTCGCATTGGCACGTCAAATTTGTGCCTTTTCTTGTACAGTGTGGACCGTGATTTCTCGCCTGATCATTGACCCAATGCCATCGCGTATCAAGTTTTTATCATACCAAGGATCTGGACGACCTGTCAAACTTTATTTGTTCCTGCTGTGCTACCTTGTGTTTTAGCGAGTGCAGTGGCCCCTGGAGCACAACAATGAGATGCCCGAGGGCGTGATGGCCTGGCAGCCTGCTACCACGCGTAATTCGACGAATAGTACGAGAAAAAAAAGGTACAAATGCCTGAAATATACAAAAATCATCTGTTTGCGTGCAAGCAGTACTTTTGCCCAACATTCCTCTTACCGGTGGCATTTCGGCGTGGTGACACGCACAATGGGGGTCAAACCAAGCAACAGTCTGCGCAGAGAGCGTCCTGTGCGGGCTCAAGACCTTTTACAAAACACCAATATTGCCCAAATCGTAAATGATAGACTCTTTTACGCCTACATAGGCAACCTTGGCCCACTGGGCATCACCGACGACGTGTGATCTTTGATATCATAAAACAAAGGGAGTTGCCCTGTGCGACGCCATTCATTTGCGCGGCGAATGGCTAAACTCAGCCCGCGAGGCTAAAATAAGGTTTAATAACGGCCAAACGTGCTTGCTCGCCTTGGCTTGCCTTGCTTGCCTTGCATGTCTGTCATGAATATCGCCCAATTGCGTTAGAAAGATAATAAAAAAAGTGGGGGACGCCAAATCGGCGAATATCAGTGCACGCGTTGCCAAAATTAGTGATCTGCCAGGGACCAGTTCCCTCTAACCCATAAGACTATGAAAATGCAATTGGGAGCCAGATCATTGGCGCAAGCATCTTTTGCAGTCCGCGATTCGCCTCCTAGGACATGACCCCATCCCACCACTCCAAAGATGATCATCCGCATTTTGCTTGTTTCCATGATATAAAAGACCTTAGCAAACATAACAAAAAGCAAGCCTTTCTTGGATGATGCATCTTGATCTTGGTGGTCGGACAGGGCCGCAACTCCATTGGTGAAAGTGTCAATTGAGCGTGGACCATCTTAAAATACCAAGAAAAAAGGCACAATTTCAACAAAAAATCCACGACAGGCACGTGATTCCCATGCTCTTTTCTTTTCGTGCGTGCTGCGCGACACACAAACATGAAAAAAAAAATCCAGAGAGACCGCATCAGCCTCCTAAAATCAAAAAAAATCAAGTCGTAAGCATGATCTTGCTCTTTGGGCTCTTCGTCACACTTGCGCGGCCCGGTCACGACAGTTGCAAAAGTGATGTCAGGTTGCCAAAATGAAATCCGGCGGGCCCTCAAAATATCGAATGGGGAGGAACACGAGCAATCCTGTGGGAAATCAGGATG
Organism: Gongronella sp. w5; assembly: GCA_001650995.1. Lineage (NCBI taxonomy): Eukaryota > Fungi > Mucoromycota > Mucoromycetes > Mucorales > Cunninghamellaceae > Gongronella > Gongronella sp. w5. Next base: position 695,863 of record KV441880.1, read on the forward strand.
GAGCGTGCCTGGATGATGGCAAACTCTAAAAAATTGGGGTTGCACCAAGCAAAAAAACACCTTGCTGGAATGGCCATTTTAAAAGCACGTCCGGTAATGCACACTTATTCATTTCTTCTTTTTTTTTCTTTTTTTTCCCACTTTTTTTCTCTTTCCCTTCCTTTTTTTTTATAATTTGCATCATCCAATGACTGTCAATACCCCCACATCGCTTCCCGGTCGTATCAGCACGCTGACCGCCGAGCAAGAGGTCATGTTGAAGGAGACGTGGCAAGAGCTGCTCCAGATCTTTAAGCAGGAGGGCCAACCATGGACGCCTGCGGACAAGCCCAAGAAGGAAGAGGTCAAAAAGTCGCGTTGGGGCTTTGGCGGCGGCAGTGCCGAGCCTGAGAAGGACGTGTTTATGGGCGCGACCAAGAACCCCGACTGGTTGAACTTGCCCCTGGAACAGGCGATCCCCCTGATTCCCGGAAAGGAGCTCGAGGTCACGTTTTGGACCATGGTTTGCACAGACAACCCCGATGCCGTCGTCCTGCGCTTCCTGCGCGCTCGCAAGTGGGACAAGCAGGCCGCGCTCAACATGCTGCTCAACTGTCTGCGCTGGCGCATCGTCGAGCGCACCGATGACATTGTCTCGCTTGGCGAAAACGGCCTAAAGGAGGAATTGGACAGACTTAAGCCCGGCATGGGCCAAGCCTTTATCGAGAATTTGCATTCCAACAAGGCCGTCATTGGTGGACCCGCCAAGGATGGCTACCCAATTGCGTAAGTTTTTAAGGAAAAAGAGGAAAAAAAAAGAAGAAAAAGAAAAAAAGAAGAAGAAAAAGAAAAAAAGAGGCAAATGAAATGACGCGTTTTATTCACGCGTTTTTTTTTTTACAGGTACCTGAACCCGCGCTTCCACAAAAAGGAAGACCAGGACCACGAGGTGATCAAGATCATGACCATCTACTTTATGGAGAGCTCGCGCATGGTGGTGCACCAGCCTGTCGAGGCCGCATGCATTGTTTTCAACATGGATGGCTTCACGTTGGCCAACTGGGACTTTGAATTCATCAAGTTCCTCGTCAAGTGCTTTGAGGCCTACTACCCCGAGACGCTTGGCTACGCCATCATTCACAAGGCCCCCTGGGTCTTTTCCACCCGTAAATGAAAGAAAAAAATCACGCGACGCGACGCGCATGGACTCAATACTTTTTTTTTATATACTAGTTTGGAGCATGGTGACGCCGATTCTCGATCCGGTGGTCGCGTCCAAGTTCCGCTTCACCAAGACAAACGAGGAGCTTGCTGCCTACATTGACGAGGCGCTCATTCCCGACTTTATCATGGGCACGGGCACCATTGAGAAGAACACGGTGATCCCCACGCTGCCTCCCGCGGGCATTCTGCTGAGCGAGCGCATTGAAAAGGCCGAATACAAAGTGTACAGTGCGCAATGTGCGCAATACCTGGAGAGCACGGCCACGTGGATCAAAACCGATACCCCCGCCAAGGACGACTCGCGCGTCACGGTTGCCCGCTCGCTCCGCCACGCCGTCGTGCGCAACGATGATCATTTGCGCGGCCGCACACACTTCCACGACAGCGGACTCGTCGAGGCCAAGGATGATCGCTTGATCCTCACCTTCTTTGGCAACATGGAGCCATTGGACATCACGGACGACGTCCTCTAATCTAATTTATCATTTTAGCCTTTTTTTTTTTGTCTTTTGTAAATCACACGCGCCACGTGTAGCGCCAATAAACTAATTGTAGAACTATTTTTTGTATGAAAACGCGTCCGTCATGATGCCGTCATCTTTTTTTTCCGAGAATAGGATGAGAGGAGAGAATAAGGTTTATGAAAAAAAAAGAACAAGGCGTGGCCAAAAAAGGGAGTGCAAACGCGCAATTGCGTGTCATTCTCCAACCAAAAAAAAAAAAAAAAAAAAAAAAAAAAGACAGGGTTAAAATAATGGGAGGGGAGGGTGGGAAGCCGCTCAATCTTTCTTTTTCGCGGCTGTAGCGGCACGTGCGGCGGCGGGGGATGCTGTCGGTGTTGTCTGGGTAGTGGATGGGCGCGACGCGATGGGGGTCGAGGCCACGCTGGGCGAGGACGACGTGGTTTGTACGTTTTGCGGCTGGTTGTGCTGCTTTTCTTGCATTTCTTGCTGTTCTTGATGCTGCTCTTGCTGTTGTTGGAGCGCGGACGCCTGCTCGACAACTTGAGTGAGCGATTGGCCCCCGGTCATGCGCGTCCACACGTAATCCTGGGCAATTGTGGTGATGGCACCTCGCAAAACATCAACTATTTTGTCGTCGACCCATTCATTCTCCTCATAAGGGATATCAAGCCAGGGCAGCGGGATCGACTGCGAGAGTGTCTGGAACGTCAATTGGTGCGTGGGGTCGTGCAGCACAATGGCATACATCAATTGCGGCGGAACAATGTCTGTCTCGTTGCCAAAGATCGATTTCAGCGGCTGGATCACCATGAACACAGGGCACTGCAGCACAGGCACCGTCCCGTACTCGGACGAGTACGACATCCGCTTCTCAGGAGGGGTATAATGCGTCTTGACAAGATGATCCACATTCGCCTAGTTGAAAAAGAATAAAAAAAAATAAAAAAAGGTGAGAAATGGTGCGAAATCAACAGAATGAGATGATGAACTGCAGCAATTCGGCCTATGGGTATCAAACGTGCCCCTTTTTTCCTTCCCCCTCGCTCATTTTCCCTCGTTTTCTCTCTCTGTCGTCTTTTTTTTCATTTTCTCTCTTTTTTTTTCTCCACTTTCTAAAAAAAATTACCTTTGCCAATTTTGTGCCCTCGACGACGCCATCGCACATGTTGAGTTCCCTTGTGTTGTGTTCTTCGTCGTCTTGAAAGGCCTTGCGCACAATGACCTGACCGGTCTCTGTTTGCTCCATGACGCGTGCAAATGAGCGGTAGACGAGGGCATCGATGCCATGATAGCCCTTCATCTCGTGCGATAGCCACACCTCGACGAGCTCGTGCTCCGAGATGGGCGGGGCCACAGTCTCGAGGATCTGGGTCGTCAGATTGCGCAGATTCGAGCCCAATTTCTCAATGGTGTCCTTGTTCACGAGCGAATGCAGATGTTTCACGCGTTCCTCCAGCAACGAGTCCGACGACTGCACCGTCCGGTTGATCTGGTCCGTCGTGCTCTTCACCGCAGCCGTCGCTTGCGCCAAAAGCGAATTGCCCCACGACATCCAGCTGCCACCGGCCTCTTCTTGCGCAGACGTCGATGGTCCGCTGCTTGGCGCCGTCTTGGTCGCATTCTCGGTCGGCGGAGCCGCTGAAGGTGTTGTCGCACCCTTGTCCGTGCCTTCCTGCGGCGCCGTCGAATAGTTGGAGATTTCATCGAGGAAGCTCATCAGGTCATTGGAGTCGGCAGCCGCATTGGACGCCGCCTTTGGCGCCGCCGCATCAACAGATGACGCGCCGTCACTCAGCTCCAGCGACGCAAGGAACTTCTCGGCCTCTAAAAGGCTCGAATTGGCATTCGCACCGGGCGGTTGCTCATTGGGACCGGAAGACATGGCAAAAAAAAAAAAGAAGCAACAAGGAAAAACGGGGTGAGAAAATAGAAAATAAAAAAAAGCGAGGAAGAAAAGGGCGCCTTGGCCTGAGCAGGTTGCCCGCTTAGTTTGGAGATTGTTGTCATTTTGAAACCCCGCTGCGCGCCGTGCCCTGGCTACAAAGATGGCCGTGCACTCTTTGTCTCACGTGTGCCTTTGTGCCGTGTAGTGCCACCGTGCGCAATGGAAAAAAAAAACCAAAAAAGATGGCAGTGGAAATGAAAAACAGCAAGGATGGCTGTGTCAACCATAAAAAAAAAAGAGAAAAAGCGGTATTTAAGCGTTTTGTGGACAGTCTCAAGGCCATCTGCTCTTTTGACCAGCTGAATCGCTTCAAATTGTACATACGGTTTCTTGCGTAATTCATCCATAGATGCATAACCTTTTTTTGCACATGCAATATTATTCTCTCAAAAAAACGAGAAGAAAAGATTTATTGGCGGTCTAATCACAATTTTCTCTCGTGCCCGACTATCAATCTCGGTTTTTATTGCACAACATGCGGACGAGCAGACGCGTCCCAGGCATATGCAGCTTGTTTCATACACTTCAGGTCAAATACGTTGAAAAATCCCAATTAAAGGCCAGATTGCACTAAAATGGTGATTACGCGCCATCCGGCGGTCGCAGCGCTACCGTGGTGGGCTCATTTGAACGGGGAAGATTGGCGTCATCGATTTGAGAGTGCAAAATCTTTGTAGCTCGCGACTTCAGGGGCAAATGACAAGAAAACCGTAAATATGCTTTTAACATGTTGTTCCACTTGAGCGGCCTACTCGATTCGTTTTTAATGCACGGTACCCAAGAAGCATATCAGAATACTAAACATCAATAAGGTTGAGGCATATCAGCTCAAGCACAGCTGTATTGAAAAAAAAAGATAAAAAATTCAAAATGTTTCATTCAAGCCTTACTGGCGCCAATGCCCCGAATTCTGTCAACTTTGTCCCATGAAGCAATTGAATTCACGCCTCAGCCATCCGTGTTTTCAAAACTAGGGCGATTTGGTCATGTCTACATTCAGAACATAAAAAAACACGAAAGATTGGGGTTTGCAAATGACGCGGCTGAAATCATTTTTAGCTACCGAGAGGCCGCCAGGCAGCCTGTGCCCCGTGATGAATCTGCCATGATATCGATGAGAAAGCGTTAAAAACACACCGAACTTAGTTTGTGCATTGAAAAATCGCAGAGTGCACTAGCATCTTGTGGATAAACAGGGCATTTGCCGAGTCTTTTGCCTTTGGTCGTCCTTTGTTTCAAATTTGGCGCGATCGGGACAAGCTCATTCGGAAATGAGCTTTGAATGTTCGTTGTTTAGCGGTACGTCTATTGTCATTCGCCAACCAGGCACCTTTTCAGCGCCGAAACGCGTCTCACCGTGTAGTGGCGAGCTGGAAGCACCAAAGAGGGCTCATCTCCAGGCTGCCACAAATGACTGGGGGGGGGGGCGCCAGACGCAATAAAAAAAAGCCTTGTCGAGCTCCCAAACCAAAACTAAAAAATCAGGTCCCCAGAATTGGATGAAAATTTCACATAAGAAACCTTGCAAGAAACCACGAAAGACGCGAAAAGAAAGTGTGATCCATCCAGCTGTTGACGAGCAATAGACAATTTTAGATTTAATTTCAAATGCGAATTCCACGGAAAAAACGAGCGCTTAGAGCCATGTCGACGCGTCCACTAACAAGAGACACGTCAAGTGCATGGATTGAATTAAGAACAAGCACGTGTGGCTCGACATCTGACGTGGTTTTGCACGCGTCCAAATTGCACCGCGAACAGGATGCTCGCATCAATTCTGTCTGGAACTCGTATTTTGCAGTGATCATCAATATCCACGTACGCAACGAGCAATGCTCTTTCTGGTGGTGCAATTTTCATCGAGATACAAGCACATTTCGTCGAGATGACCTTGAGGCGAAAAAAGAAGCAAATCGCATTTTACGCGAAGCCCTGTCGATGCACCCCAGCTTTTTATTGTATTTCCCGTCGGTTAAACAGAAGCGTTTACCATGTGTGTGAATGGTGTGGTGATCTGAGGACCTAAGTTTCGCTGCTTTCAAATCCATGACTTTACCCCTAGGAAAATCCATCATTTTCGAAAATCGTTGTTGCGCGGCATCCAGGGTCCACAGAGCAGCAAGACCGGGTTCATTTGAACGACAAGGCTTGGAATGACAGATTTAATTGGAAATCACCTGAGGAGAGGTTAATTATGGATGGACTACCAGAAAATAAAAAAAAAGATATAAAATCGCAAAAGCCATCCACAAACACGTAGTCAAACATGATTTTTCTTGCGCTGCTGGTTTCGGGTAGCTCGCCATGTGAACTTTTTCTTTAGAGCTCAAGTTACGAGGGGCCAAAGAGAGCGAAAAAAATCACGGAAACCAATAAAGGAGATTTTTTTGCATTTTTCAAAAGCGCCACCATCTGTTTTCAATGGTGTTTTGTCGACCAGAGGTAAAGAAGGCTGCACTGAACTTTTGTGTGAGCCTTTGACGGCAGGTCGTGTGGAGGACGTGCAATCGCATTTACAGCTTTGGTCCCACTATTTTTAGAGACCGGCGCACGGTGGGCCGCCTCTCTCCGCGGTCCTTTTCGGTCATGGACGTTCTAATAAGGTTGACATGACATCACTGTGCTTTTCACACACTCTCGCGTGGCCGTTGGCTTGTGAAATAGCACAACATGGCGCATTTGCCGATTTTACGCGTTTTCGCTTCACTTTTTAGAAAAGGAAGTGTCAGTCTCCTTCATGAGCACGTCAAGGGGCGCGAGATGACTTCAAAAAAAAAGAGTGGTCAGCCTGGGCAGATTGTTAATTCAGGGTCATTTTCTCCTGGCAATGCGGGCCTCCAAAGGACTGGAATGGGAGAAACCAATGGTAATTCCGCACCGCCAGGCACCCCCAATAGCGGCTTCTCACGCATGGCGTTGGGTTTCATGTTGCCCCAACCTTGTTCAAACCGTGCCAGCGGTGCATGCCCAATTTTTTTCTTTTTTATATTTGACAACAGTGCCCCATTGTGCAAGAGCAATGGAACAATATAAAAGCACTATGTTATGCATAATTGTGCCACTCATTTGTGTGTGTGTGACCATCATGCAAGATGGGCGGCGCTAAGATGTGTTTGTTTTCTGCAACTCAAAAAAAAAAAAAAAAAAACAACGAGATCGGCTGTGTAACCTCGTCCAATGGCGTAGCATTTTGCGGCACTTTTTTTTTTTTTTTTTCAAAACCCTTCGTCCAAGCAGGTCCGTGGCGTTCAATTCGCAAACTTGTCCGCTGGATCCTATCTTTATTCCTCCTTTTTTGTCTATTTTGTGGCTTGCCGTCGTGTCTCCTTGGATCCTGCACTGTTGCCATTGGCCTCTTCCCAATTACAAGGACGAAAAAACGCGCGTTGCAAGTAAAACACACAATAGAAATGGACGGCAAATTGAATCCTTGCCAATGAGTACGACATGGGGCGGGGCGACAGTGGTATTTTCCTTTCGCGGGAGCTGAGAAACTCACATGCAGAGCCAAAAAGATGGCGATGGATGACCATTGGGTGGCACGATGGTATTGTTAGCGTGCGGTTCATTTTGAAAATGAGCGGGGTAAGGGGGATGGAGTCGAATCCCACACGTTTTGTCAAACTTTAATTGATGTCTGGTCCGAGTACCCCTCTCTTTTTTTCATCTTGGTGTCCAATGACTGGTGCCATGGCTGTGGCGGGGATCCAGGAACAAGAAAAACATAAAAAAACTCTAATGGCGATCGAAATCCTTAGGCTTCTTTTTTTTTTTTTTCCCTGTTTTGATTTCATCATTGTCATTGTCTGGTGCCCCATTTCACACACACCTTCCCTTTCTCCCCTTTTTTCTCTCTTACTCTCTTTTTATCGTTCTTTAGCTTTCTATTTTTTTTTTCTTTGTTCCTGATCCCAATTGTCCCATTTCTGCGTGTTGATCAGTGAACATGGAAGTGCATCACCCGAGTCCGGTCCACGCCCCGCCCCAAGGGCACGTGGTGGATCAGGATTTTGACATGGCGATGCAAGATGCCTATTACGAGCAAGGTCGTGCGCTGTCGACCACGACGGACGACGACAATGGCTACATGGAAGAGTATTCCGAGAAGCCGCCACCCCCTGAGCGGCGGCCGCTGTATAAAAAGAAGAAATTCTGGCTGATCTGTGGCATTGTGACGGCGATTATCATCATTGTCGTGGTGTGCCTCATGATCTTTGTCTTTTTCCCCATGATTGCGCAGAGTCTGATGAATCAAGCTGGCATTGACGTCAACTCGGCCGCCATCACGTTCTCGCCGCCGTCGACCGACGTTGCAAAGCGCGACGCCGCCGCCGCGACCAATGATCCAAGCAAGCTCTTTTATATGGACATGTCCAGCGCCATGAAAAACACCGGCCCCTTCTCAGCGACCATCTCGTTCCACAACCCCATCAACGTGTATTACAATGATACACTGTTGGGCAACGTCACGTTGCCGGATGCCAAGATCAGCGCGGGAAAAGGCGACCTTAATGCCCAAACACCCTTCCTCATCCAAGACGCCGATTATTTTGGCTCCTTTTCAAAGGACATGCTTGCTTCTGAGACCTTTTACTGGCAACTTAAGGGTTCAGCAGATATCACCGCCCTTGGCAGGTAATATAAAAAGATATAAAAAAAGAAAATTGCGCTTCAATTCATCCAAAACAACGTTTTTTTGGCGTCCGAGACGCGTCTTTTGCGCGTTGCATCGCGTCTGAGACGCGTCTTGTGTGACACACAACGAGACCCATTCATGTGGCTCACCTTTATTTTTCCTTATTTTTCTTTTTAATTCTAGAACGGCCACGGTCAACCTGGACAAAAAGGTGGCCATTGCTGGTAAGTGTGTCTGTCTCCCAAGGAAAAAAAAAATCACGACCATTCATTCATTTTTTTTGTCTCTCTCTCTCTCTCTCAAAAAAAAAAAAAAGGTATGAACGGGTTCCAGCAGGTGACGATTCAATCGTTTGAATTGCCGTCGGACGCGCCACAAGGCGGCATCAATGTGGCCTTGGGGACGATTTTGACGAGTCCGAGCCCTGTTTCTGTGGAGATGGGCACGATTGTGATGCAGATGTTGTACCAAGGAGTTTCTCTCGGCACCATCAGCGCGGACAACGTGACATTGCAACAAGGCGACAATCACATTAATTTGAAAGGCGTGCTTGTACCTCAGACGGACGCCGGTTCATTAGCCAAGGTGGGCGACATGTTCACGGCGTATGTGAGCGGCAATGTGGCTCTGACGTCGGCCATTGGCACTTCGACGGTGCTGAGTAATAACGTGACGGTGCCTTGGCTCAATAGCGCGTTCCAGACGGTGCAGTTGAACGTTGGCCTGCAGAACCAAGGAGGCCCACTCAACATGATCCACGCCGTCAGCATGGGTTATCTTGATCTCGCCTTTGACTCGTCCAGCCCATATGCACCCACATTGAGCGCGCCTGCCGTCATGGCCGATTTCTCCATCCCATTCGGCTTTTCTTTGGCGATCCACTCAGTTACACAGAACCTGACCTTGTACACCAATTCAACAGGCAACTTTTCCCAGCTTGCTGTGCCTTGGTCCGCAGCACAGAGCAACCAGCAGAGCGGAAAATTGCAATTCGGCATCAATCAAGCGCAATTGGTGGCCATGGGTGGCATGGATGATGCATTCAATGATTACACGTATGCATTGACGGCCAGCGACATGTACACCTTTGGTGTGCGCGGGTCGGCCATCACACAGACAACCACACCCATTGGCAACATCACTTTGGGCGGGGTTTTGTTCGATGTGCCCACCAGATTGCATGGGCTTCAATTCCTCAACAGCGAGGCCACCGTCATCACCAGTGTCGACATGACCGGCGGCACATCCGACGCGTTGCAATTGGCCATTGGCGTGCAAATGACGAATCCGGCGGATTTCGCCATGTCCATTGGTGATGTCACCTTTAATATGCAATCCGACGGTACCGATGTGGGCACGGCCACGCTCAAGAACCTGACCTTGGAGCGTGGCACAAACAACGTGGTGGCCATGGCGCAATTCGATCCGCGCGGCTCGGACCAAGGCCAAGAAATGCTGACTTCCTTTGTCCAAGGCCAAAACTCGCCTGCGTCCATCAGCGGTTATGACCAATCGACACCCATCGCGTCGTTGGCCAATGCACTTGCAGCTATCACCATTGACACCACATTGCCAGGGTTGCCAAACCCATTGATTCAGTCCGGCACACTTTTTGTCCCGAATGATGCGATTGACACGAGCACCGTGCTTGTTTCCGTGATCTTGGCCAATCCATTCACAGCCTCACTCAAAATCACGGACGTCCAGTCCTCCGCCACGTACAATGGCATGCCCGTCGGCAACATTGATGAGGATATCAGCAGCAATCCCTTTGCCATTGGCGGCCACGCCAATGCGTCGTCTCCTCAATTGCACATGTCCATGAACATGGAGCCTGCCGCTGTCGCCCTCCTCATGCGCGATCTGGCTGTCGATGCCAACATGGACACCAAGGCTTTGGATGCCCTGCTCGGCATGGGAGGATTGCATGTCCAGGGTCAGCAAGACGTTAAGCCCTCGGCCGATATCTTCCAGGGCTTCAACATCAGCAGCTTTGTCATGGACGCCATGAAGGCTCTCAAGGTCGACCTCAACATGGCTTCCACGCTCGTCGTCGGCGAGTACGAAGACAAGCTCGCCTTTTCCCAGTCAAAGGTCCAAATCAACGCCGACCCCTCGGTCACTGGCCTTATCCCCATTGTCGGCCAACCCATCGTCCAGGCCATTGTCAATGGCGCCACACTCGGCTTTGACACCCTCGTGCTCTCCAATCCAACCGACAATAGCGCAAATGTGCAAATGGTATGCTTTTTTTTTTAAAAAAAAAAAGAAAAAGAAAAAGAAAGAAAGAAAATAAGATGACTGGGCGAGAAGAGGAAGCGCAAAAAAAAAAAAAAAAAGTCTGATTATTTTTTATCGATTTTATCATAGGTGGGTTCCATCACGGGCACGGGTCCCATGGACGCGACCATTTCGTTCCCAAGCCCATTGACGATCCGCTGGCAAGGCAAGCAGCTTGGCACTGCGAGCATGCCGTCTGTGCAGGCACAGGCCGATAAGGGCGCGCAATTCAACGTGCCATCCTCCTTTAGCATCACGGATCAGGACGCCATGGAGCAATTCGCCGCCTTTATGATTAACAATGAGGAATTCGAGTGGGAAATCATCTCCAACGACGTCTCCGTCAATGCGCTCGGATTCACCTTCAACAACATTGCCATGCAAAAGTTCGTCACCATCAAGGGTTGCAATGGCTTCAAGGGTGACGTCACCATCCAATCCTTTGATTTGCCCTCCAACGACCCTGCCGGTGGCATCACACTCACCGCAAAGACACAGATTGTAAAAAAAAAAAAAATGAATCACAGTGCTGCGCATTGTAGAGTTGACACTCACGCGACTTTTTTTTTTCCTTTTTTCCTTTTTTCCTTTTTTTCTGTTTTTTTTATTTCTCTAATTTTTTTTTTTCAGCAAAATCCTTCGCAAGTTGGCTTCTCGCTCTCCTCTGTGCAGTGTAAGTCCCGATTGTCGTCATAGAAATGACAATTGGATACCCTTTAAAAGCAAAAGAGCTCATTTTTGCTCCTTTTTCCATTTTTTTTTTTTTGGCAGTCGACAGCTATTACAATGACGTGTATGTTGGACCTCTTGGCGCGTCGCCGGCCTCATTCTCGCCATTGGCTTCGTCGGGTGTCGACATGCAGGGTCGCATGGTGCCACAATCAAGCGAAAGCGACATGCAAGCGATTACAGAGGTGTTTGACAATTATCTGTCCGGCAAGAGCTCCGCATTGACTGTCAAGGGTGCGGCAGCCGGTGGGCCCAATGGCCAAGTCGGCTGGCTCACCAATGCATTCAAGACCTTGTCGATTGACAATGTGATTCTGCCCGGTCCCAGCCAATTGCCCAATTTGATCCCGTCCATCACCATGAACAACATGCAGCTCGACTTTACCAAGGATGCATGGGCGCCTACCTCGGGGTCCACTTCAGTAAGAAATCAATTTTCGCATGAAATTCATGCAAATTCGCGTCGTTGGCTCATTTTTTTCCTTTTTCTTTAGGTGCAAGCCAAGCTCCAATCGCCGTTTGGCTTCCCTCTCGGTGTCTCGCAGCTGAGCATGGAGGTCGACGCGTCCGCAGGCGGCCAAAAGATGGCGCATCTATCGATTCCGACCGAGCAAGCATCAACGGACAGCAGCAACACGGTGACAACCGCGTTTTCCAACGTGCCTTTTGAGGTGAGCGCGCACGAAGTGTTTGCGGGCTTCCTTGCCGCGCTCGCGCAGAGCGCCAGCGGCTCGTTTGGCCTTGCAGGCACCACCAATGCCATCGCAACCACCGCCATTGGCAACATTCCTCTGAACAATATCAAATTCGACGTCACCACCTCGCTCGGTGGCCTCAACAACTTTGATGGCAAGACAACCATTGATTCCATGAGCGTCTCGGGTAAGGAAAAAGAGAAAAAAAAGAAAAAAAAAAACTCATTTTATCCCTTTGTTAAAAGGTGGCACTTCGGAATACACGCTTGTGTCCACGACCGTGTCGTTCAACAACCCGTCGCAGGTGTCGATCAGCATGGGCGACGTGAATTTCAATGCAAAGTCGTCGGTCGGCGACGTGGGCCAGGTCTTTTTCAAAAACATGGCCGTGGTACCCGGAAACAATCAATTTTCGGGCGAATTCCATCTATTTGGCGACGCCGGCGCCGTGGGGCAGCTGTTCTCGGACTATATGACCAACGCGCAGGTGGGGCTCACCATCTATGGCACGCAGCAGTCGACAACGGTCGAATCGTTGCAAACGGCACTCAGCACAATCCATCTGGAGACAACGATGCAGGGCATCAACTCCAATTTAATTGCCAGTGTCAAAGTGTCGGTCAGCATCGTGCAATTGCTGTCTGGTTCGGCCACAGGCATCGTCACGCTCAACAATCCGCTCGCCACCGATTACTCGCTCACACAGGTCAAGGCCGACGTCTTTTACGCTAGCGGCAATGGCACCATCAAGGTCGGCCATGTCGACTCGATCCCCGAGCCATGCCATGTGCCTGCCGGATCATCTACCACTTGCAGTCCATGGACTGTTACCATGGATGCAAGCATTCCCGAGCTGCTCCCTATTGTCATGACGCCTCATCTCACCATGAACATGCAACAAAACATCACGAGCGTCGTCGGTGGCGACGGTGGTTACGAAACTTCGTTTTACTACTTCCAAGGTAGGTGGAAAAAAAAAGAGAAAAAAAGAGAAAATGGCTAAAAAGAGATAAAAAAGCGCGTCGCGCTCGAGAGATTTGCATTGACACATGTAATTTATTCTTTTTTTTTTTTTTTGTAGACAATGTGCCCACGGAGATTGACGCGGATTTGGGCCCACTTGGCAAACTTCCGCTTGGCAGCCCTGTCAATGGTACGAACAGCACAACCAATGGCACCATCAGCGGCAACATGACGTCCCTCTTCCCAACGAGCCTGCTTCCCAATATCACATCCGGCTTGCCAACGAGTTTGTTGCCCAACATCACCTCCTTGTTCCCTACAAGCGTCCTTCCAAACGTCACCGCCACCGCATCCATGTCGGCGTCGTCATCGTCGCTGTCCATGCCAACGAGCATCATCCCATCCGTGCCCACGTCCATGCCAGCCACCACTACCGCCACATCGACCGACAATTCGTCCGCCACAAGCTCTGGCACGCCCAATACTTCGTCCACATCCAAGTCAGGAATCGATTTGCCCACAGTCTCGCTCCCGGGGGCCAAATCATCTTCGTCCCCGTCTGCCTCGTCATCTTCATCCTCTTCACCCACACCCGCGCCTGCAAGCGCGTCAATGAGCCTCCCTGGCAGCTCAAAGTCTTCCGATGCGTCATCTTCTACGACATCTTCCTCCTCCACCACCACCACCACCACAACCACAACCACAACAACCACAACGAGTTCTACGACCACCACAACTACCACAACTACCACCACAACCACGACGACGTCTGATGACAAGGCCAAGGCCAAGGCCACCAATTAATTAGTGATTTAATTTAATAAAGCAATTGTTGTATTTTTGAAAGGTGTGTTGACGTGAAAACAAACAAAAGTATAGAAAAGCGGCCTGTCAATTGCCAATGGAGAATGAAAAAAAAACCGATCATGTGCTCAAAATCGAAAATCTATGGTCTGTGCGCCCATTTGTCTTTTTTTTCGCTCACGGCCAGGCTTTCTCTCTTTTTCTCATGGCATCCACATCCCTGTCAAAAGGTAAGCGTCCTCATTTTTTTTTACGCCATTACTGCGACCATTGAATTTTTTATTCTTTTTTTCCTCTTTTTTTTTTTTTTTACGCGCAGACACGCAACCAATGCATCCGATGACGCGCACACGGCGCCGGCGGTCGTCGTCATCACGAACAGCACCCGTCGCATCCTCAAAACGACGAGTCCGGGGCCCACAGCCAGAAATTACACCGCCACCGCCACCGCCACCTCCCGCGCGTGACATGGCTTTATCGTCACTCACATCGCTACCATCGCCACACCGCGGCCGCCGCTTCTCGATCAACCGGAAGAAAATCATCGTTTTCGACATGGATGAGAAAATCAAGGCGTTTTGGGAGGCGCATCCGTCCATTGCGCAGCATGGATTGCCCAGTCCCACGCCGGAACCCCAAGACCCCTCGTCCCCCGCCGCCACTGCTGCGGTGCAAAAGGACAAGGCCCGCGGCTCACCCATGACCAACGAAAACAGCCGGTTAAATGAGACGTAAGGGCCGGGTTTTTCTCATTTTCTTGATTTTGCGTCTCAATTCCTCGTTTTTTTTTTATCAAAGCTCCATGGCGCCACAGGTGCGTCTGATTGACGGCAAGATTGTGCTGGACACGTCGTCGCTGTTTGTCCAGGTGCCCGAGCTGCAGACGGGTGACTATGAGGTGGTGGAAATGGACGACGCCGAAATTCCGCACGTCAAGCGGCGCAGGTCGAGCTCGAGCTCAAGCAGCAATTCCAGCAGCCAGAGCTTAAAAAAGACCGCGTCTACGGGCGCCAATGGCAACCGGCAGCGCCGATGGACCATCCAGGAGACGGATCTCTTTTACAATGCTCTGCACAAACACGGTGTCAATTTTGAGCGCATTGCCCATATGATTCCGCAGCGCAGCAGGAGACAGGTGCGTGGCATGTTCATGCGTCAGCTCAACGACTCCCCAGACAGGGTCGCACAGGCATTACAGAACCGCAGCGGCGCGTTCACCGCCGCCGTCCAGCAAAAATCACAAGAATCAGCAACAATATCGCAACCAACAAGCACATGAACAATAAAATTGGATCGTGGCACAAGAAAAAAAAAGGCCGCTTTTCAAATGCAGCGGGCGGCATTGCCTTTTTTCCCCTTTTTCCTATTTTTAATTTTCTTTTTCTCTTTTTTTCCTTTTGTTCCAACCACCCCCATCCCCTCGTTTATTCCTACTGTGTACTAGCAACGCTTTGCCATGGTGACGGACGTTTTTTCTATACTTCTGTCCCTGGGCATGGTCGTTGGCCCGGTTTTGGGCTATATCGACCAGGTACAACGGTTTTTTTGCTCAAAATTACCCCTTTTGCCGTTGCACTCGGGCTGATCTCCTTTTTCTTGCAATACAATAGTACCGGATCATCAAGCAGACAAAGACAAGCGAAGGCTTCAATAGCAAAGCATGCGCCATTTTGCTTTTTGCAAAGTAAAAAACGAGAAATTGGCTGCAAATTGTCTTGGCTCACGCATTTTTTTCCCTTTTTTGCAGCATTCTGCGCATCTTTTTCTGGTGAGACAAAAGCGCAAGGGCCCCGACCCTGCATGAAATTGAACTCATCTCTCCCTCCTTTTTTTTTTAATAGGCTGGGCAGACGTTTTGACACGACGCTTCTTTTACAATCCATTGTAATGATTGTGACGCAACTGTTCCTGCTCGAGGTGGTTGTGCGGTACCGGCCTGCGCCAACGCTGATGGACGATGACGATAGCAGCAGCAGCTTGGCCGAGACCATGTCCATTCTGTCCGAAGCGGCACATCCGTGGCAAAACGCGTGGCAGCGACGCAGCGAGTTTTGGAATTGGCCGTCGTACCTCGATTATTTCAACTTTTTGCTCGCGTTCACGACGGTCGTGAGTCTGCTGTACGTGTTTATGCACCAATGGGCCTCATTTGTGGAAATCATTGGCGTCGTCAGCTTGAGCGTCGAGAGCACGCTGCCCATTCCGCAATGCTTGTCCCATTTCCGCCACCGGTCCACCCAGGGGTTCAGCAGGCTGGTCCTTGCCACTTGGGTAAGGGTGAAAAAAGCACGGATCCAATGGGGGCGCTCATGTCCTTTTTTTTCGCAAATTCTAGTTTCTCGGTGACACCTTCAAGGTCTTTTACTACATTTTCACGGGCGCGCCGCTTCAATTCATCGTGTGTGGTTGCTTCCAATTGTCCGTCGATTTTGTCATCGTGTTCCAATGCATCTGGTTCTCGTCCGTCGTGCGAAAATGGCTTAATGACACGCCTGCCT
The DNA here is from genome assembly GCA_001650995.1 of Gongronella sp. w5. Classification (NCBI taxonomy): domain Eukaryota; kingdom Fungi; phylum Mucoromycota; class Mucoromycetes; order Mucorales; family Cunninghamellaceae; genus Gongronella; species Gongronella sp. w5. Next base: position 712,080 of record KV441880.1, read on the forward strand.
ATGAAATCATCGAATAATCTCCCCCCCATCCCCATCCTTAAATTATATGACATAATAATATACACCTTCCTTTTCTTTGACAGCTTGCGAGCGACAGGCAGGAACAAATGGGCGGTGCCAGAAAAGTGAAAAAAAAGTGACAGAAATGGACACATGCGCGCTGATCTGAGTAGACAGAGCGGGGCTGAGCGGGCTTTGGACGGTGGCGCCGGGGACATGCAAGACGCGCACGCGTACCCCCCCCCCTTTGGCCAAGCATGAAGCTTGTCATTGAGAGGCGTCATCGGTAGGTAAACAATAAAAATTTTTGCAAAAAAAAAAAGGGTCTTATCAGTGAGTCAAAAAGGAGCGAGGAACAAGCACCAAGTGCTGTGGGGAAAGATGATCTGTGAATTGTTTGCTTGATGCGCCGCCACCCTCGCTATTTTTTTTAAGTTTTTGGCAAATCCAACCCCCCGTTTCGCCATGAACGGCGCCCCCCTATGCAAACAAGACTTTTTTTTTTGTGGTCAATCCATGCCATAGAAAGAAGAAAAAGACATGAAAAGAATAAAAGGAGGGAGCCACGAGGCCAAGCACGCGTGATATAAAAAACAAAGCGTCTGATATTCTTGCCAGGGGAGTAAAAATACAGGAATTTGGGCTGTTGCATGATTTTTCTCGGTGTGCACGTGGTGTCTTGTCCTCCATGTTTGTTTGTTGGGATTGGCGCGTCCCAATTGAGAAATTTTTCGAGTGCTCATGCGACGCCCTACTGCTTTTTTGGCGTCACACAAGCCCATCGCTCGTCTCGCAATGCGCCAATGGTAAGCCCACGTTGTCTCCAGGATGGCCTGCGGTCGCTCAATGACATCGTCATGGTATTTGGCGGAGCCAGATTTTTTTTCTTTTTTGTCTTTGATTTTTTGCGCTCTGATTCAATAAAAAGCCATGCACTACGGCCCATCCACATGTTTGTTCTTTTTTCCTTTTTCTTCAATTCCTTTCTATTTACAATTCATCATGGTTGTTTTGACTGCCAATGGATGGTTGCTTGCCGCCTGCTCCATGGCTGCCATGGCGCAGGCATCGCCCCTGCAATCCGTCCTGCAAAAAAACCTGCCCACGCTAATTGACCGCGAACCTGCGCAACATGGCCGCTTCCTGCACCTGACAGACATCCATGTAAAAAGCGAAAAATGACAGAAAAAAAAATCAGCATGCAAAACAAAAACAAATCAAGAACAAGAAAAAAAAAAAAACGAGAAAGATCAACTCAATCCTTGGCGCCTTTTTTTTTGCGCTTTTTTTTTTTAGCTGGACGATTATTATCAAGAGGGCGCTACCATCAAGTCATATTGTCACCGTGTGCCCAAAAAGAAGAAGAAGAAGAGAAAAACTGCACTCGCCGGCCATTGGGGCGCACCCGGCACGGATTGCGATGCTGCGCCGGCCATGGTGTACCACAGCATCGAGGCCATTGCCAATGAATGGAGGGATAAGATTGATTTTATTGTGTGGACAGGCGACAATGCTCGGTACGTCGCGAAAAAAAAAAAAAAAAGAGTAAGCGAGAAACAAAAGCGCCTAATTGACGTTTTTTTTTCTTCTTTTCTTCTTTTTTTTTTTATAGTCACGACACGGAGCCCGGCAAGATTCGGCGGTCTGGATGGGAGATTTTGCAGTACAATGTGCGTATGACCGAGTTTCTGCAGCAGCATTTCCGGCGATCGAGCGACAACAGCAGCATTCCGCTTGTTCCATGCCTTGGCAACAACGATGTTCATCCACACAACATGCTTGCGGGTCCCGTGATCCGCCCCGGCACCCGTGACCTTGTGGACGACAATCTGCAGCTGATCATCTACCGCAATTTCTGGCTTGGCCTGATCCCAGATAGCCAGCACGACGCGTTCCGTCGCGGTGGGTATTTTGCTGTAGATGTGGCGCGTGGCATCCGCATCTTATCGCTCAACACGCTGTATTTCTTCGACTCGAACACGGCCGTCGGCAATTGTATGGACGAGGGCCAGCCCGGATGGGACCATGTTGATTGGATGCGTAGCCAATTGGAGCAGGCGCGCGCCGACGGTGTCAAAGTGTATCTGATGGGCCACGTCCCGCCCTCGGAACGCACATTCAAGCCAGACTGCCTCGATATTTACACACGACTCTCGGTCGAATATCGCGATATCATCCAGGGACACTTTTATGGTCACGCCAATGCTGATCATTTCCAATTACTCAGCACCGACTCGCTGAGCGGCCACGACGACGATCCATGGATGGAAACACGCAAAAGAGACGAAATCGTGTCCATCAGCGAGAGTCCCAATCGCCTCGCTGAGCGGCTCCGCGACCAATACAAGCAATTGACACACAAGGACGGCAACGACGACAATTTGGTTGTTGTGCACGTGGCTCCGCCGTTGCTACCGCTGTACAATCCCACGTTCCGCGTCAACGAATACAACAAGGACCATGACAGCCCTCAATTCGGCATGTGGACCAAATATACCCAGTGGTACGTCGATGTTGCCGTGTGGAATGAAGCTTACGACAATGGCAACACATCCAAGCCCGTATTCCAGCAAGAATATGCCACCGACACCGCCTATGACATGACTGATCTCTCGGCAAAGAGCTGGATCCAATTGGCAAGACAGCTTACCGAACGCACTGCCGCGGCTCGCTCCCTCTGGACCCTTTACCTCACCAACATGGTCGTCCAGCAGGACGCAAGCCTCGACGAGGATCTCTTTTTGCTTGACTAGAACTTTTATCTTCATTTTTTTTTTTTTTTTTTTTTTT